>JAKCPI010001710.1:0-71621 GCA_023213315.1 Euborellia annulipes | reverse complement strand
CCTCTGGGACCGCCCTTGGTCCTGACCTCCGTCTCATACGACAATTTATTTCATTTGGACCACCAATTGGCTACCAATCCAATTGAAATAAATAGAGACGGGGTCTAAATGGCATTCGTTGCTCAAAAAGTAATGGCTGGCTTGTCTAGCAGCAGGCATTTTCAGATCACTTATTAAGCCTATATTTAAATATTTTCATGCTTCTATAAATCATAAATAATATATAATAATATTTATAAACTATTCATTATTAATAGATCAAAGAAAATTAAACAAATATATGAGATTAAATAAAATACAGAATTTCAAAATACATCTATGAGTATATAATCTTTAAAAAATAAAAAATTAATTAAATTTTTGGTCAAATTTTCTTTGTAAATAAATTTTAAGAAAAAAAATTTGCCCACAAGAAAAAGTTGAAATGGGGTCGTCCACATATTACGTAACGCATTTTTTGACGATATTCTAGTCCCCCGTCCCTGTCACAGTTAGTCACATACAAACAAACCAGGGGCCTATATAAGGGGGGGCCCCCGAAATCTCCCAAACACATATACATATATACAAATTTTTCCGCAGGATAGATAACTTTGGTTCCGCAATAGAAAAAAATGTTCCTCAAAAAATTTCGTGTAAAAAAAAGTATAGTTTCTTAAAAAAAAAATTTTTCCTCAGAAAAATTTTTGAGTTCGGCCCCCCCCCCCCCCGAAAAAAATTTCTATATACGCCCCTGAAACAAACCCTCCTACAAATATTATGTCACAACATAGAACTCCCCCCCTCCCAGAAAATTTCCTATGTTGCGAAAATCATTTGACCTTTTTTTTTAGTATACGAGTCTTATCCCATCTTTTATAAATTCAACTTTGAATTGTGATGTCACACTTAGAAAACTCCCCGAGTCCCCCATGTAACGATTAGTGACGTTTTGTCCAGACCCCTCCCCCCCTAACGTGTTACGTAATATGTGGACGACCCCAATGGCGCCACTGCTGGTATAAAAACATATAAACAAAATTATGATAAATATACAGGGTGTTCCAAAAAGAATGCACTGATTTTAACTGTGAATAACTTTATTTAGAAAAATGCTACAAAAAAGTAAAGCTTATTCTCGATGTGTAATAATCTCACTAATGTGGCTGACAAACGTAGTATGAACATTTTAAATTTTATTAAAATAGAATGAAAAATAGAATTTGGGGGAGGGGAGGGATCGATATAACTTTCTGAGATGTGGAATATCATTTTTCAATTACTTATTACTTGGGGTAAATTTTATTATTAATAGAATAGTGTGAAAAATAAAAAAAAATAATTTTCGTGGGGGACTGAGGGCGAAGAGTCGAAAAAACTTAGAGATGTGGAATTTTAGGGTGAGGAAGAAATTTTATTTCCATTTGTATAATAATATTTGATTATTTAAATTAATATATTTTTTGCAAGGCGAATCAGAACCTATCCAATCCTTTCCTAAGGCAGATTTGTGAGGCACTGATAAGGGAGGTCACCTACCCCTAATTTAACATAAGATAGCCTATACCACCCCCGGAAAATTAATGTATGTAATTCAGGCGCCACATTGACTTGCAAAGTGACAGTTGATCAATGAATGCGTGTGCGAAGAATTGTTAGGCAAATTAACGCGTTGCCCATTTTGTGAAGTAGGCAATAATTTTGTTGCCGAACTCGCCAAATGGGCATAAAATTGCCGAATTCGTGAACTCGGCAGAGGGCTTGCCGAGTTCACGAATTCGGCAAAATTTTACCGATTTAATGAAATAGACAATTAAGAAAATTCTTAATATAATTATTGGACTGCATCCACACTCTTTCATTTTGAAATAGACAATTTCGTCAATTCGACCTAACATATACATCATTTTGCTAAAAAAGTTAGGCACATGCAGGCCCAGTGGCGTCAATGGGGGAGGGGCATTTGCTCTCCCCCCCTCCCCCAAGGACTATGATTTTTATAAAATTTTATATTATTCTAAATTAAATATTTCAAAATATTGTATATAAACTGTAAAAAAAGTTTGCCCCCTCCCCCAAGAAAAAGTTGAAATGACGCCACTGTGCAGATCTCTAGCCGGGAATGTATTTTGCATTATTTGATATTACAAGAGAATAGTCAGGACAAATATCTGCATGATTTTCACTTAATAATGTATCTTTGATATCGATATTGTCTTTGAAAATTTGTACAAGATATCTATCTTCATAATTTAAGTGGGATAAAAATTTAATATTGACTATTTTATTTAGATATGTACGATGTACAAATTCGAGACTTTTCTCGTTGTCTTTCAACTTGACTCCTTGTAGTGTACATTGAAGAGATTGAGGCGGATAATGGAGCCATTTAGGTTCAATCTCTTTCAGGTCTTGAATTGAATTAATTATACTTCGTCCAAAATCAATGAGGAATACTTCGACCTAAAAACAGAAAAATGTATTCAATATTAATCAATCACATCCTTTAATTTAGCGTTGGTCATTCTATGGCTATGGTTTTCTTTTATTGGGATTTTAGGATTCCTAGTAATGTGTTTTATTTAATTTAGTGAATAATTTTACATTTTCTCCTCGGGAACGCTACCTACGACGTCTAATTGTACACCGAACACAGTGGTGAGATTTCTTTTCGGAAAATATAAGGTCTGAACGCTATTTTGTTTTTACGAATTATAGAAAAAATAAATAATACTAGGAAGACCTGAAAAACGTCGAGAAAGAACAGGTAAGAAAACAGCTATTAGAGAGAATCCGAGGCTTGTCTTCCCAAAAAAAGCCCCTAGAGGCCAAGGTGGCAGCAAGAAAACAAATCCATTCGACTCCTACCCTTCTCTCGACCTTATTTGTTGAAAGAGATATCGAAAATGGGAGATAAAAATGAAAAAATTGAGGAAGAGTTTTAATAGGACACCCCCAGAAAGGCAAAAAAGAGAAAAAGAGAAGGAAGAAAGATGGAATCCACAGATGGCAGACATTAAGAAGGAACTTGAACTATGCAAAATGAAAATTCAACAAATAGAGGACAAGGAAAAATTTAGTAATTAGAGGATTTTTCATAAACAGAGGTAGAGCACATTGCTTTCCAATGTCAATGGGTAATTTTTGGATTTGTGCGATTTAAAAGAGGGGATCATCTACCCCTAATCTGAATGAATAATAGTCTAAAACCACCCCTGGGAAATTCTCTACATTTTGGGAATAAGAATCTTTCAACTTGCCGCATCTACGATCCTTTTTTAGTGGATTTTGCCCATCCCCAAATACAATGTACTCTTTATATTGCTCTAAGAGGAAAATTTTTATAAATAAATAAAAGGGGCAGATATTTGAATCAACAGACCAAATTAAAGAAGATTCAAGTGGTGGAGTTGAACAACATTCCAGAAAATGAGGTCTCACGGTCCTACCAGGAGTGGAAACGATTGAACGGAATATTGTCCAATAACTTATAAAATTTTTTATCCCCTTGTATCATCTTGGGGTAAAAAAATCTCAATACATCCATTGACAGTGTACATTTGCATAGAACAAATTTTTAAGGTCTTTTTTCGAAATTTATATTAATTAAAAACCTGAAGATTGCAGAAATGAAACGGTCTCAAAATAAAGAGTTTGATATAAAAAATAGGCTCTTTTTTGTGGCTCCAGACTCCTTTCATTAAATTAATAAATTTATCAACCATGTAAAACATAAAACATTTTTTAAAGTAAAAATTAAAATAAAATTGATGAAAAAAATTCCGATATTATTCTTACCTTATCTGTGGAAAAATATCTAATGGTCCTTGCTCGAAAATATAAATTCTCATTTGTTGCCAAAACTAATTCCCCGACTGAGGGGGGACTGTTAAGGGGTTTCAAAGAAGAACTATTTATACAAAGTTGAAGTGTATCAAGAGTTTCGCGATTGTAAAAGTATTCATTTATTCGTACATAGAAAGAAGATGCATTTATATTATCAATTGTTCCTTGGCACTAAAAAAAAAAAATGGTCGTGATTAATATACAATGAGAATAATTTAAATTTTTACTTTTATTACATAGTTTGGAGGGAAAGTGGTGTAGGTTTTCCGTGAAACATATTTATAAGTAAAAATTATTTAGGATATGTGAGGTTTCACTAAGTTGTAAATGAAAGAAATATTTGAATTTCAAACTCGATATATTTCGGGCTATTAACCCATCTTCAGGAGTCACATGTGACTGAGTGAATAAAAGAGAGTAGATGCAGCCAGGCTTAGGTAGGAGGGGCTTAGATAGGAGTGGGGGGAGGGGGATCTAGTTAGTGAAACCTCACATATCCTAAATAATTTTTACTTTTATTACATAATTATGTTTTGTTCGTGTTGATGGAATTTATTATTATAAATTTTGTATCTACGATGATAAGGGAAAGAAGATATTTTAAGTTTTTGAATTTTGTAAACAGCAGGGGAAAATATGTTATCAGGGAAGAATTGTTTGCTTTTTTTTTATGTTCGCCATGATATGTGAGTACAAACCATTAACTAGAACAAACAAAATGCATCGTTATAATATTAAATATTAAGGAAACAAAATTTCGTCACTACCCCTGGCATAAAGTTGCCAGAGTGGATTGGCTACCAATCCAGGTGAAATAAATAAATAGATTGAATAATAGAACGTGGCTGTAGCTGATATGTTTAATGGAAAGAGGATGCAGCCAAATAATAGAGCCTCTATTCAGTATCGAATACTCTTTATTAGGATTCGATACTGAATACTCTTTATTAGGATTCGATACTGAATAGAGGCTCTATTATTTGGCTGCATCCTCTTTCCATTAAACATAAATAAATAGAGACAGGGTCTAAATGGCTGAAACCGTAAATGAAATTAAAAAAAAAGTTGCCAGAGAAGTGACAAAATCACATATCACGTAAAAAACAACAGTACGCGTTCTTCTTGCCAGGGTTTCAAAGTAATCCATGACTTTTACACATAATAAATATTGCATTGTACAAATGTAGAGTTAGGTAACGATAAAGTATAAAAAGATTTACTTACACACTTTATGACAGTTCAACGATAACTGATGCCATATTATTTGATTTATTTGTAAAAAGAAAAAAACTCTAGGGAACTAGATCAAATCAGAACTGTTTAAAAAAGTAATAAATCATTTTGATTAGGAAAAGTTTTACTCACAGTAATTGGTAAATGTTCCAAATACATGTCACAAAAAGTTCTACATAATACAGGTATTTTCTCTTCTGGTTCGTAGCAGTGTGAAAACTTACAATTTTTCCTTCGGCATGACTTGTTGATTAAGAAATATTTGCATATAGTTTTCCTTGTCTCGTTGTTCTTGTATGTCCTAATAAAAAAATAATAAAATGAAAATGATATTTGTAATAAGGCAAATTTGGAGCAGATAAAACCTAGTGGTAGATGAAAGGTACGGTGATACAGGATAACACGTAAAAGGAACTTTTGGAGAATATAAATTTAAAACCATAGTTCGAGATATGGTGACTATCTTTTCAATTTAAATATTTAATATAATTATAATTAATACGGATGGCTACCGGTGGTCGTTCCACACATTTATTTTTCGGGACTACCCAACCGAAAATTCAGCCGTGCCCCTCCCAAAATTTTTCAAATCTCTATATATATATATATATATGCGAGTTAATTCGCGTTGGATGTTGGGATTTACTCGACGTTTTGGCTCTCCTTTTGGAGCCATTTTCATGAGAAATGAGTAAGTAGATAATGATGGAGGAGGGTTGTTTACGGGGTCACAGGCTTGCAGGTCCTCAGGTCTGTTTGATGGATGCCTCAGAGGTTAAGATTTTAAAAAATAAATATGTGTCATTCTACAAAAATGGGTCAACGTAATTGCAAATAATTCAGTGACTATCGAACCTGGTGACTTTTTTTAAACATCAGTTAATAGAAAAAGTTAATAATTTTTGTTTTGACACACATGATAAATATTGAAATTTAAAAAATTTAATGAAAATATTCGTCTTTTTAACCCTAAAGTGTCAGCCCCCTGGTATATACCAGCTCAGAAAGTGAACATTTAAATGCAAATTTATTTTAAACTATTAGATTTATATCATTATTATCGATATAATCCAAGATACTTTATTTAATGTTGTTAAATCATAAATTTTGATTTTAAATAAATTTACGTTATTTTTTTTTATTTCAAAGTCGCGTACCTCGATTCGAGAATCAGTCCCCTGGCTTATGTTAAATTTAAAATATATCTGATATTATACACTGTTGATAAAATAATTATCTGTTTTATATAAGTTTAGGGTGTAAAGATGGAATTAATGCCCAAATACAGGGCGTTAACCATCTTTTATATACTTTTATTGTTATTTTTGTGTCGAAAATCAGCACTCAAATTGTCAGTCCCTTGGTAAGTAATATTTTGGAAATATATTTATAATTATTTCAACTATATACTGGATTTGTTGTCTTTTCATTGTTATATTTAATATATAAAAGAAAAAAATATAGTATTCATAACAATTAGCAGATTTTTTTGTTATTAATATATATAAAAAACGTCAGTCCCCTGGAAGTTTTTCAACCAAGGAGCTAAGAGGCTGATGAGCTTATTTCTTAATACCAAAAATAAAAAAATAAAAACATCTGAGTGTTACTATATGAATTCAATAAAATTAACTTGTCTATCAAAATCATTACAAAAAATTGAAATCAAAGTTACAAATTGTGGATTTCAAATTCGACCGAAAAGTTAACCCACTTTTGTAGAATGACCTATATATATTTCTATATATTCATTTGAGAATATGCCTTATATAACAAAAGTAGTTTTGTGTATAGGGGAATCTTCAAATATGAGTTGGGCCCCCCTCGTGTCAAGTAGCATTAAAAGCTCTCACATCGTAAATTGAAAGTGACAATCAGAGAAGCACATGTAGAAACCCGTTTGTTTTTTGTTGTTGTGACTGAGAGCATGAGTGAAGAGATGAGCCAAATGGAAGGTTTCTGTGAATGTGTTGATATGAAGAAAAAGTTTCTCGCGTTGGTTGTTGAAAACACAGCACGATACAGAATATAAAAATAGACAATGAGTTCTTCAATATGAGCAAAGGTCAAAAGCCCCAGAACCAAAGTTATGATAGTTTGAAGGGCTTTTTCATCCGATTTTGAAGAGCAGTCTTATATTCCTCATAACTTCGGTTCTAGGAGTTGTAATTCATAAAGAAAAAATTCCGCTTTTGCTGTGCCTAATGTGCGTTTTGTAACGATAGCCATCACAAAAGTGGAATGCCCCTGATTTTGTTGGTCAATTTTGCCAATTAATATCAATAAAGTAAAAAATTCTAGTTTTTTTTTAACTCTAACTTAAAGTTTTAGTTAATATCATCATTATCTGACTATGTCTATTACTGGAGAGATAAAATTGGAGCTCACCGATCAAAGTCTTCCTGAATTGGATCCCATGTGGCTTCATCGTCAAGTTCTTCATCAATTATCATACCTGAAGTATAAATTGGGCAGGATGTTGGATTTTGATCATAATCAAAAGAAACTTGTTCTATTATTTCGTCTTCGGATAGTTGATCGTCCGACTTGAGGTTTTTAATAATGATTTCATCAATTTCATTATCTAATATAATTTCATTCTGTTTTGCTTGAATATTTGTATCAAGAAGAAAAGGTGAATGATTATTTACATTGTGAGAAATTTTATCATTATCTTTACATTTTGATTCGTCTATTTTTAGAAACGAAAGCGATTCTTCCAATTCAATATTATCAATTTTTGACTTAGATAATTTGTTTAAAGTTCCATTAATAGTATCATCATATTTAAGTTTTAATTCTTTTAATTGTTCATTATCATTTGTGTCTTTCATATCTTCTGATAGTTCATTCAAATTTAATTCATCAATACTTTTTAAATTTTTAACACCTTTATTAGATACATTTCCACTCTTTTTAATAATCCCTTTGCTACTAGATGACATCTTAACGTCGATGGAAAATCTATAAAAATAATTAACATATGAATAAATGGATTGATTCAGAGTTTTATTTGTTAAAATAGAAATAAATGACATTTTTGGCTTTAATAGTGATTTATTAATTAAATATTGGAAAGCCAATTTGATACAGATTTCTATAAAAAGAATAGAAGAATAATGAAGGCGACATTAACATTTAAGAAACATATTATAGCTAACCTTCTCGTATTTTTTTACTTTCACTTATATACAGTATGTATCATAGATTAATGATGAACATTAATCTGTGGTATGTATATATATAGAGAGAAAGTATTCAAGTTTAATATAATCAAAATCAAGTTTATTTATTTAATAATTTTAATATTGTTATGGATAAAAAAATTCAAAAACTATATTTAAAACCAATAACTTAAAGAAATTTATAGATAAGGGGGAATTCACGGCACAGCTCTGTCGTCGTTTTTTACCAATTAACTTTGAAAGCGAAAAATTAAACTTACAAATTTTGTGTTAATTTAAGTACGCGGTGAGTTTAGTGTTTTTTGTTCGAATTCAACTTGAGCTTAAACTGTATTTGAGATTTTATATCTAATATATATATCAGTGATTTCCAAGAGTCGACGACGACCTACAAGGTGCAGGAACGGATATTGTCACTTTATATATATATTTTGGATCACACTGACATTTGTCATTATAAAAATTGTTTCTCTTTTATATTATTTGTTAAACTTTGAGTCAAAAATCCTTGTTTAATTCTCTTCAATGCAAATAATAAGTGTCTGTAACTAAATTGTACTTGAAAATCACACAATTAGAGACCAAAAGTTGAACAAATAAAATAAAAGAGAAAAAATTTCTTTATTTATTAATGATGAGAATCAGTGGGATTCAATATATATGAATGGGGGGTATAAATTCATAAATGATTTTGATAAATCCATTCTCTTCTCTTTCAAATTAGAAAATCATCTTTTATTTTAAATATAAAAATTAATTTTTTCTAGAAAATATATATACATAAGGATGTCAGCATTATCAATATTCGATTAATAATTTTAAAAAGAAGCTTAAAAAGGGAAAAAGATGAATATTATCTATTTCAAAATGGAATCTAAACTATTTGGAAACTTATTTTTTGTATTTACTGTTAAATAAAAGGAAAAAATATTTAGAATTACAACTGAATCACATAAGACTTCCTATGAATTAATAAAACAGGCTATCAATTTAAAACATAGTTAGTAGAATTAAAATTCAAGTGAAAAATGCGTTATATTAAAATTTTATTATTAACTTTCCTGTAAGATCTGTCAGACTGATTTTGGTTAAAATAATTCACTCACATTTAAGAAAATAATTAGAGAAATTAAAATAATTAATAAAATACAATCAAGGGTTTATAAAAGAGAATAAATAAATGAGAAAGATGAGATGAAAGGTTAAAGGCTGGGCAACGAGTTTTCTCAACTCACACTCACATAAAATGATTTAATTTGTTAGAAATAAATATTAGATAATAAAATCATACGAAATGGATTAATTATCAAAAGAAATAATTATATTTACCTATAATAAATGTGATGACAGCTGAATTTAGGCGGTAAACATGTGTTAGACGAGGTGCAAATAGAAAGATCAGAGAAGCTGTCAAATGGAAGACCAACTCTTTGACAAATCATAAAAAATTAAAAAAAAAATTGTATAAAATAAATTATTCTAACTTAAAAAATAATTTAGAATAATTTTTTATATACATTTTTTTTTCTTTTAATTTATTTTTCATTATATCAAAAAAAAAATAAATAAATAAATTCACATGTCCGTTAAAAATTCATATTTTTCTTTTTTCAAAGCAATAAAATATTATTTTAAAAACAAAATTAAGCTGTCTATGAAAATAAATTTTCAATAAATCTGATATAAAATTTGCAATTTTTTTTTCTTTTCAAAATTTATTTATTTTAATTATTAATTTTTAATTTGTTTTCATCTCTTCATTATTATTATAATTCCAGATTTTTTATTTAACCTAAAAAGCAAATCTCAAATTACTTAAAATTATTAAAAAAAATTTCTTCCTTCCTATAAAAAAATTCCTCTTGATTGCTTCATCTTCATCAGAAGGCTCATCATATTAAATCTGTATATACAACCTAAATTAAACTTCAATATCTACTATATAATTGTCTTATTTTCATGCTTTTTTAGGCCAATATTAAAAAAAATCTTATTTTGTCAACCAAACAATATATTTTTTTTTATTTTATCTACTTTTTTTTTTTTTTTTTTTTTTTTAAGGTCCTTCTCGGCATCTAAGGCCATTTAGACCTCATCCCTATTTATTTCAAATGATTTGTAGTCAAATCAAATGAAATAAATTTTTCTCGCTTAATCCACTTTTAAATTAAATTTGAATAAAACGGGGGTAATCATAGGTTTATTTAGCTTTGGCCGTAATCCTAGAGAGGTATCATACTTAAATCAAAAAAATGCCTAGATTTCTATCAAGAGAGTATCATGGAGAGTACTTTGGTTATTTATAAGAAATTTTAAAATTCAATTCTAGTTAAAAAATTAAATTTTAAATAATAAATTATAAAATTTTAATAAATATGCAGTTTAGAAACTAAAATAAAACAAAAGAACGACACTTGGTTGCCGCCTCCGTGCCAGGTGATTTTTGGCTCGCGCGCCAGCCCCCTCACATGAGGTATAAAAAACAGTTAAGAATAAAAAAAAAGTGCAGGAGATGGATTTGAACTCGCGAAGTTTGGTTACGTGAGAATGGAAAAAAATATAGATTGCTTCAACCAGCTGAGCCACTCTTAATCTTAATTTCTTTAGAATAAAATAAGCTATATAAGAAGCATGAAATAAAAGAAGTATTAAAAAAATTTTAATATTCCACATATGATATATCATTTTTCATTACTTTTTATGCGGATTAATAATTTATAATCAAAATATCAATTGCATGCTTAGTTTTTAAATAATTCAATGGACAAACGTCAGATTGTTTATGCCTTGATGTAATTAAACCAAAAACTCTATCTAACATATGATACATGTCATTAATTCTTGAATTCCCCCTGATTCCAGAGAACTTAAGCCCTTTTAATTATATGATCTAATTTGGAAGTTATTGGCGATCAAAGTTAAGACTATTTTCGGCCTTAATGACATCAACACTCAATTTTCTATATTATCGAAAAAGCTTATTTATCATTGTCTGATTAAAACCAAATTTTTACCAGAGATTTATAATTAAAAAATGAGTTTTTTTCTAAAGTTTCATTGAGATTGGTAAAGAAATAAATAAAATATTGACGATTTTGTAAATTGAATTTTAGAATTCGGATTCTCGGATGGGTAAAGAGAGCGATCTATGAACCGTGTCTAGGCTTGCAACCGGGATCCCGAATTCTAAAACTCAATTTACAAAATAGTCAATATTTTATTTATTTCTTCACCAATCTCAATGAAACTTTAGAAAAAAACTCATTATTTAATTATAAATCTCTGGTAAAAATTTGGTTTTAATCAGACAATGATAAATAAGCTTTTTCGATAATATAGAAAATTGAGTGATGATGTCATTAAGGTCGAAAATAGACTTAACTTTGATCGTCAATAACTCCCAAATTAGATCATATAATTAAAAGGGGTTTAGTTATTTGGAATCAGGGGAAATTCAAGAATTAATAAGATGTGTCATATGTTATATAGAGTTTTTGGTTTAATTACATTAAGGCATTCAAAATGTGACATTTGCTCATTGAATAATTTGAAAACTATTCATGCAATTAAAATTTTGATTAAAAATTATTAATCTTCATTAAATGTAGTAAAAAATGATATATCATATGTACAAAATTAAAATTTTTTTAATAAGTCTTTTATTTACTGTTTCTTATATGGTCTAATATTATCGATAAAAATAAAATCAACGATAGCTGAATCGGTAAAGTGGTCAGCACAATTTATTTTTTCCATCCTCGCTTTACCAAACATTGCGAGTTCAAATCCACCTCGTGCACTTTTTTTTTCATTTTTATTATTATCAATTTCCCTTTATTTTTAAAGCTAATATATACTCTTTCTTATATAAATGTAAAATTTATTTTAAAAAGTTGGTATAGAAAAAAGATATATATCTTGATAGATGATGAGATAATTATACAAATATAGATACAGAGATAAAAAGATTAAATGTTTTAATTATTTTACAATCCTGGAATTTCTCACTATTTTAAGTTTTCAATTATTATAAAAAAGATAGGCATATCATTTTACAGTCATGGGACTTTTCTAGAAAATTTTATAAAAATATTGAGAACATTTGGTTAAGCAAAGCCAACGACTGCTTAATCATGGATAGGTGACCCGCGAGTGTTGAACTGTCTGTCACATGCCGGGAAGTCTTTTAAAATATAAATTAAAAAATTAAAAATATATATACATTATAACCCATCTCACGAAGAAAAAAATAAATCCCACCTCTTTAATTAATCAAAAAGTTTCATTAAAATATTTTTCCATTATTAAAATAATTTATCTTTTTTTTTTTTTATTTGATAAAAAAATATATTTTTATTTCTTTAATTGTTTCTGAGAAAAAGGATGACGTTACCCATTGGTTGAAATCAGACTCTCTCTCATTAACTTTTCTCTCTTTCTACTAACTAGGTGAATAAATAAATCATTTTAATCCAATTTAGAAAATATATAATTTTTTTAATGTATTAATAACAAATGTATTTTTAATATATATAATCAATCAATGTAATTATTATTAATATAGGCCTAGAAGGCTATATATAATTATTTATATTTTTTATTCAATATTCAATAAATTTGTGTTAAAAGTTGCTCCTTAATAACAGGAGAATAGAATAGTAGAGGAGTATCTTGGCGCCAAAATAAATAATACTCCTGCCTGATTTTGAACTCCGGATAGTTTAAAAAATTATTATCATTGGAATTGTATGTATATATTTATTTATAATATCTTCCTGTTTATTATCTAAATTAAAGTAATCAACTAACTGATTTGTGCTGCACTCTTGTGGAGACTTTAAAAATCATAATTCTCAGGTAGCAGCACAAATTGGCATGATAACCTCCTGTATCTGTTCACTAGGGACACTTGTCTAATCATGCTGTTTTGTGCTACCATCTTGTGGAGAATTTAAAAATTATACTTATTCTAAACATCTACACAATAATAATAAATATACTTTTTTTATATTATAAATACACAATTCCAATGATGATAAGTCTTGAGATGTATCAGGAGATTAAAAACAGAAAGGAGTGTTACTTCTGACATGACGTCACTTTTGGCGCCAACACCTTCTCTACTATTCTATTCTGTTACATAGATCACATTTTTTAATACAAATTTATTAAAATAAATAAACAAACCTATATATAATATAATAATTAGATTTGTTATATAGTCAATATATATTTTCACAGATGAATGAAATTATAAGTTAGCATTTAAAAATAAAGGGAAATTGATAATAATTAAAAAAAAGTGCACGAGGTGGATTTGAACTCGCAATGTTTGGTAAAGCGAGGATGGAAAAAATAAATTGTGCTGACCACTTTACCGATTCAGCTATCGTTGATTTTATTTTTATCGATAATATTAGACCATATAAGAAACAGTAAATAAAAGACTTATTAAAAAAATTTTAATTTTGTACATATGATATATCATTTTTTACTACATTTAATGAAGATTAATAATTTTTAATCAAAATTTTAATTGCATGAATAGTTTTCAAATTATTCAATGAGCAAATGTCACATTTTGAATGCCTTAATGTAATTAAACCAAAAACTCTATATAACATATGACACATCTTATTAATTCTTGAATTCCCCCTGATTCCAAATAACTAAACCCCTTTTAATTATATGATCTAATTTGGGAGTTATTGACGATCAAAGTTAAGTCTATTTTCGACCTTAATGACATCATCACTCAATTTTCTATATTATCGAAAAAGCTTATTTATCATTGTCTGATTAAAACCAAATTTTTACCAGAGATTTATAATTAAATAATGAGTTTTTTTCTAAAGTTTCATTGAGATTGGTGAAGAAATAAATAAAATATTGACTATTTTGTAAATTGAGTTTTAGAATTCGGGATCCCGGTTGCAAGCCTAGACACGGTTCATAGATCGCTCTCTTTACCCATCCGAGAATCGCGAATTCTAAAAGTCAATTTACAAAATAGTCAATATTTTATTTATTTCTTTACCAATCTCAATGAAACTTTAGAAAAAAACTCATTTTTTAATTATAAATCTCTGGTAAAAATTTGGTTTTAATCAGACAATGATAAATAAGCTTTTTCGATAATATAGAAAATTGAGTGTTGATGTCATTAAGGCCGAAAATAGTCTTAACTTTGATCGCCAATAACTTCCAAATTAGATCATATAATTAAAAGGGCTTAAGTTCTCTGGAATCAGGGGGAATTCAAGAATTAATGACATGTATCATATGTTAGATAGAGTTTTTGGTTTAATTACATCAAGGCATAAACAATCTGACGTTTGTCCATTGAATTATTTAAAAACTAAGCATGCAATTGATATTTTGATTATAAATTATTAATCCGCATAAAAAGTAATGAAAAATGATATATCATATGTGGAATATTAAAATTTTTTTAATACTTCTTTTATTTCATGCTTCTTATATAGCTTATTTTATTCTAAAGAAATTAAGTAAAGAGTGGCTCAGCTGGTTGATCGTCCTCAAGCAATCTATATTTTTTTCCATTCTCACGTAACCAAACTTCGCGAGTTCAAATCCATCTCCTGCACTTTTTTTTTTAACCATATTATCAATTCATTTTTAATGCTAACTTATAATTTCACTTATCTGTCATTATGAGAGAAAGGATTTGGGGAATTTTGACAAATTTTTAAATAACTTTTTTATTTATGTTGGCATTAAAGCCACCGATACTAGAGGCTCGATTGGCGACTGAATCAGTCTAGAACAATGGATTTCAATTCCTCCCATAGAAGTTGCCATAGTCTGCTCATGAGCTAATAAACAGATCATGTCGACAAATGATAATTCTTAAAGCAAATTTAACGCTCTACAAAAAAGTTCTCTTATGATTTTTTGCTAACTTGATTGGTTCAAAAGGTATTCGAGGTCAAAATCGACTAGAACTTTGATTTTAACCTCGGGCCGGGTTAATATTAAAATTAAAGCTAAAACTTGGCATGAATTCTTTTTTTTTTTTAGATTTGGAATCGATTTAGAACTAACGTGAAAAAAATTCGAACATACCCTAAATAAGAACCCAGGACCGCGACAGGGGGGGGGGCAGGGGGGCTATATTCCTGGGGCCCGGGCACATTGCGCTCCCACCTTAAAATTCTAATAAAAATTAAAGTTCTTGGTTAGAATTTCAATTTAAAAAAATCATTTTCTTGAAATTTTTTTCCTCAGGGGGCCCGGGCCCTTTAAGCTCAAATCAAGTTTGAAAACTAAGTGTATTAAGGTTGCATTTTTTATGCTTTCCCCCCCCCCCCCGTGCTTATCTATATATAATAATTGTGGAGTGTCCGTCTGTCTGTCTGTCCGTCCGTGTTGTAGACTAATTGATTTAGATTAATACTTCTTCAAATGCTATGTAAAAAAAAAAAAAAAAAATAAAATAAAAAAGCAAAAAGATTTTGTGTAAAAACGATTTTCTCTGCAGATAAACAATAATGTTTCGCAGAGAAGATTGTTTAAAAAAAAAAGAGAAATATGTATTGTTGAGATCAGACAATAAATTGAATTTGAATTTGTCTGTCTGTCTGTCCGTCTGTCACGCTCTGTTTGACCAACTTCCCGTTGGAATTTTGAAACGAAATTTTGCAGTCTTATAGAGGACGTTATGGAGAGTCCCGGAAAAATACTCGGGTCCCGAAATTCCTATAACTTTTTGAGTTATTAATTCCTAAAGTTACGATTTCTCCCATAGGAAATGTACAGAGAAATATTTTTGTATTCTTTTCATTTGTGTATTTCATGAATGTAAACAAATCCTCAAGGCACTGGATTGGAATACATAGTAATAATAATTTTCTTTTCATAATTAAGAAAAGGCGAGGGTCCGCAGCAGGCGGGCCCGAGCCAGCTGGCGGGGGTCCAAGGGAAAATTATTTTTTTCAAATCTCGGGGGGGGGGGGGGTAATTACTCCCTTTACCCCCCTGTATCAGCCCTTGCCTCCCACCCAGAGAAAAATCCCAATTGCATGACCCAAAATAAAAAACATTTTTGAGCTCTCTAGATATGATATAAAGTTTATTTTATAAACGGTTTGGTTATTAGGCCCCCGGTTATTTGCGCTCTCTTCAGGCGAAACCATTAACTAGCAATGAATTGTAATATATTGATATATATATAGCGGCGATTCAATGTTATCTCCGCCCTCGCAAAGAGGAAACTGAAGAGCAAAGGCGGATACCGTAGGAAGGAGTGAAGGTCTTGATAAGGCAGGCCAGTTTCCTTATTTCAATGAACCGTAGAGAGCCAGGGTCAAGTAGATAGCGCATAAAGTCGACCAAAAAATCACAACGAAATGTACCATCTGTGTGTCTCATTCGGAGAATGAGAAGCGGGCGAACCCCCCTCCACCACTCCCTCTCCTCCACCTGTTACAAGCACTTCCCCTCCAACGGCTGCCGACGCCTTCACTCTTCAACAAACAGAATGTGTTGAGCATCCCGGCTGGACGACCAAAAACTATCGGTAAGCTTTCTTACCTTGTGACAGATAGAAATGTACATTGTAATATATATATATATATATATTCAAAAAAATAAACACATTACCAATTCAATTGTAAATTAAATCTTTATTCACAATTAAATAGTATGGTATTTCTTTTTTTAATATGTATATATTATCAAACAATAATATATTTTGACAGTCTTCACATGGTCTGTCCAATTTCTTTATTGTCCCTTCATATTTTTGCATCAACTTTATTTATAAATATATGCATGCACTAACCATAAAATTAATTAAATTTATTTAATATATTAAATTATTTATCAGAGATAATTTTAGAAAAAAAATTATAATTGAACATCCATAGGAATTTTTTTTGGGAATTTGGAATTTTTTCTTTTTTTGAAATTACACCTCATTTATTTTATATAATTTGTAAATTTTCTCTATGAGAATTATGCCCTCATTTCAACCATCTTCTCCCCCTGATTTACACATTCCTATTTCAAAGTAAAATTTTTATTATTAGAAAACCTTTTTATATTCTAAACATAACATCTTTTTTAGATGGTATTAAGGAAGTGAGTTTAACTATCTAAAAGAAATTGTAGATTTAGGAAGGAAATTTTCTGATAGCATTTAACTAATCATTATTTGTTCATGAAAGGATAGCATTTTCTTAACTAACAAAATAAGTTTAAATTTAAATTGGATTTTGGATAGTATTTATATATTTATCATCATCCCCTAATAACTCTGTGCTTTCCCTCTCTCCAACTTTATTATAAATATTTCTACTTTAAATTTTATAAAATTTAATCAAGATCTTGTCCCCCAATTGGGTTATTATTCCGCGGTTGACTTTTTAATACTGGGAAGTTCCCTCCCCCAGAGTTTGTTATATATTTTTTTTGTTATATAAATAAACAAAATGTTATGAAAGGATAGCAAACATGGACAATTAAAAGAAATAAAGGAAGGTAAATATAATCAAATGTAAAAGAAAAAAAAGGGAGACATTTAATATTAAATATCGGGCTACCAAAAAAGAGAGATGATAACAAGAAACAGGAGGATGGATAAAAAAAAGAGAAGGAAGAATCTTTCTATACTAAGAAATAAATGACAAAGATAACAACTGAAAGTTAGGCTGAACGAGCATTCGATATAACTTATCTGAGCGCAGCTGCGATGCTGTCGCTTCACCGGCTCACAAAAAATTTATAAACAGGATATATTAAAAAATGTCTGTTCAGAGATTTCTGTATTATTACAAAATTTGATCATCTTCATGAATAAAAGTATTTTTGTTTAAATTATGATTATTTACTGTGAATTTATAATATTGGCTTTTGATATATATAATGTGTTTTGATTTATTAACTAGTAAAAGGTCTAAGGATCTAAGGAAGTAAAAAAGTATTACATACTCAGAAATCTATTAAGGGGGAGGGGGTTCAGGTACCAAACCCCCCCCCCCCCCCCTCCCCCTCCCCTGCCTAGGTAGATATGAGCGATGGGAATGCTTGAGACAAAAGTCTTAGTTGCTACTTAATTTGCACAAAAGATTTGGTCCAGGCCATGCTGATCAAATCGTGGTTTTCAATAAATATGGGCCGTTTTTTACCGTCCCTACCGACCAAAATTTTAATTATAGACAGCAGTATATTGCATTTTATTCTTCATTTTATATCTTCAAATATCTAGTCTTAGGGACCCCCTTAACAAAACTTTATTTGACCCCAGACAGTGTTTCGTCCACTTGCTATAGGACTTTTGTTCAGTGGTTGGCTAAAATACAATGTTTTATTACTCCCTATTTTTTACAAAAATAAAAATAAAATTGTTCTTTTCAACTTACAATCAAATTATACAAAATTATTAAACAGTCTGGCTTTAACAAAATACACACAGACATGCTTTCTTCTTCTAACTACTTGCTAGGACTAAATTAAAATTATCTTTTTATTAATACAAAAACTCTTTTTATAATATTTATAATAAAGAGATAATTTTAATTTATTCTTAGCAAGTAGTCAGAGGGAAACATGTCTGTGTGTATTTTGTTAAAGCCAGACTGTTTAATAATTTTGTATAATATGCCCTCTTTGATTGTAAGTTAAAAAGAACAATTTTATTTTTATTTTTGTAAAAAATAGAGTAATAAAACATCTTGTATTTTAGCCAACCACTGAACAAAAGTCCTAAAGCAAGTGGAGGAAACACTGTCTGGGGTCAAATAAAGTTTTGTTACTTTTAATGAACCTCTCGGTCCAAATCCTTTGGAATATTATGAAAAAGGTCCCTCAGCTTGATCTTATTTAAATTTTCTCACTTAGACTTATGTATTCGGTTTATTTTATTCCCACGAAACGGAAACGGAATAGGAAACAGAGAAAAATAATAATGGTCAATGTTTTGTCATTAATTTTAAATTAAAAAATCCTTATAGTTTTGTGAAAATGTATTATTATTGTGTCAATGGAGTGACAATCTGTGAATCACTTAGCTTAGCCTAGTCTAAATCATATGATCAGATCCCCTTGTCAATTACTTTCAAATTAAAAAATTGCTAACTTTTTGAAATGACTTGACTTCCGGTTCTTAATTAATTATCATTAACATTCTAATCAGGTACGTAGCCGGGGGGGGGGGGGGCTTGGGTGGCTTTAGCCCTCCCTCCCATCCGATATGGTTTCATTTTCAAAATTATAAAATTTTTTTTACACATTATTACTTTTGAATATTTACATTTACATATTAGGCCTAGTTTCTTTTGTTCCGTAAATGTGTATAATTTGTCTGTCCATTAAAGACACCCCAACGTTGTTTACTATTTAAATGAATGCAATTGAACAAAATTATAATAACCCCCCATATTTTCTAAAAATTTTTAGCCCCCCACAAAAAAAATTCTGGCTACGGGCTCATTTTAATAGTTTATTTCTTAATACTTTCAGTTTTTTTTTTTTTTAACTAATATTTCTTCTCAATATTAATTTCTTGAATGTTTATTATATTTATAAAATAAAAGAAACAGAAAAATATTAATATAATATTATACAGAACAAAAACTAAATCCAGCTTGTTATATTTTCAAGTAGCTGATCGAGTTTCTTTTGTTCCGTATGATATAAGCCTGTCAATTTCTTTCACTGGATAATATCGAATCGTAGGGGGATGTAATAAACACATGAGAGCACTTACCCCTACGAGCGCACTTGCACTTCATTCCAAATCTGTACCAGATATCATATCATAAGTCAACTAGATACGTAAATAGATATACAAGTCTTCATATTTCTACTAACAGTTTCTTGCGTATCAATTTAATTCTAATAACACAAATGCCAAATTTTATCGATTCTTTTATAAATAAAATTTTCAAATGGAATTAATTAGCTATAATAAACTGAGGTGATTGACTGCAGAGCACACAATTTTCTCTTCCCTTTAGTAATCGAAATTTAGACTTTCTGGGGGGAGGGGACATAGCCCATAGTTTACTATATTATGTTATCGTGTACGTTACTTATCATTACTATGATATATATTATATTTCAATAAATTTACATATTAAACTCACTTTTTTTCTCTTATCCTATATATGAAATATATATAGAGAGAAAGTATTGCGATCATGTCAAAAATTCGATGTCGAGATTTTGATTTTTTGAGGTCCCCTGAGTCCAAAAAAGTGGGTCCCGCAAATTGGTCTGTCTGTGTGTGTGTGTCTGTGTGTAATGATTTTTTAGCATGAAGGAATTGAGCTATCGGATTGAAATTTTATATTTAAGCTAGGTACCCTCCCAGACACTCAAAATAAGCTTTTGAACAAAATCGGCCAAAAGTACTAGTACTTTACTGATGTACTTTTTCAGTTTTTTTTTCGATTTTCTCAAAATCCGCTCCAACGATTTTGTTTATAATTCAAAAATCAATTATTTTTTTACATGCTCTTTCAAATGTTTATTCTCATTTTGCCCTTTAAGTGTTTTGAAGCACTTTTTACTCTTGTACTTCATTGTAAAGATTTCAGATATTTCAAATTCACTTTCCGGCTCTTCCTTTTCTATAGAGCCAATGTTAAATCCCTATGGGGATTTGCGTGTTAATTTCGATTCAAAAGGGGGCTCCCCTTTGGAATTTTTTACACATTAAAAAAATTTTTTTCCAATTATGAAATTTTGTATTTATTTAGGATTCTCTATTGTGTATAAAATATCCAAATATGAGATTAAAATTTTGAAAAATAACCATATATTATTTCAAGCAGTCAACTTTTAAAATGCAAGTTTGGAACTAAGGTGCTATGGGAAACCAAATATATCTCGTCACAAAAAACCTGGTGTGACCAGCATGGTGCACAACTTTCTCTTACCGAAAGGTAAGAGAAAGTTGCGTGCTGTGCGCCAGTCACACCAGATTTTTAAATTCAAGGAAGGGTGTTTAATATTATTCCCAACGGTGCCGTGAACTTCATAATTTTGGGAATCTGCTCTATTCACTAAAAAAATATTAAAATGTTTCGTTTTATATTTGGTCTGAGATTTGTAAATTTTTCTAGATCTTTCATTATAAATATAATGAAAGCTATTGCTCTGTTTTGACGGACCCACGTGTTTCAGGTGAATGGCCGAGCAGTTTTCCCAGGCGTAGACCGGAGCCTTCATCACCATCACCATCACCACCATCATAATCATCATGGCTCCTTGTTCGCCGATCTTCCTCATCTGCACAAGCTTCGCTCTCCTCAGTATCTGGGCTTCGCCTGGTGAGTTCTGTTACCATTACTTTCTATTAAGTGCATTTTGAAGCACTCGAGCTTCTATCAACTCCAACCCTTGACAAACACATTAAATAAACGTATACATTGGATCAACAAAATAAAACAGCTCCTCTACATATGGCCTTTTAAAAATATTTTATTTTTAAAAATCCCCGTAGCCTCTTTTAAAATATAATTTATATATAATATAAAACTGTTGTGGTCTGTAATGACCTTGACCTAGGGATGAAAAAACTCATTTAACAGATTAATTGTTCAATATTTAATAATTTATTCAAATTAGAAATTTAACGAATTGGGGGAAAAATATATTGTGCCCATTGTATTAATTAATCTAATTAATTAACGTCTCTCTTAATTAATTAAGGGAACAAGTCAGGACCAATTTTTTCTAAAATGAGCATATAAATGTTATTTATGGCACTGCAATCATTGTGAAAATTGAAATTTAATATAAACATTCATTTGGACATTAAAATCCATTATTATTTGTATATACAGTACATTTACACCTATACCTTCTCATCCTGCCCCCTCTAGGTCGATGTTTGGCCCTTGACTATATGTATAAACTTTATACGAAATAATTAAACATTGTTTTATCAAATATCTAAATCGATATGAATCCAACTTTTACTTTACTCAAAGAATAAGAAAGAGAGAGGGGAGATTGGGTTCCGGAGCTTTTCTCTCAAGGTCCCTGGGGCTCTTGCAAAAACTGCTTTGTCTCGTTTTTTTTTCCTTTTTATACATTTACTCATATTACATAGGATTTCATGAGAAACCTCTTTCCAGTCACCCGGCGCACACCACAAGCAGGTCCCATGTTAGTCAGGTCGAGTCTTTTCCAGTTAAGACACTTAGGCCACCTCAAATTGGGCCCTTTGTATCTATTACAGGGATGATATTATCTCTCTTTCCTACCCCAGAAGGAGACTCTGCCAATGTTGAATAATTTGCGGCAAGCTGAGTTGAATGTACTCAGATCCCCAATGGGCAGCTCATCCCCCTTAGACACCTGCCTCCTCATTTCTATTATCTTGAATTTTAAACCACAAAATTTTTTTTATAGTTATATTACTAAAGAAATTCTTGGATACGCTACTGATACGAGTTCACAAAGGTTTTGGACACTCACTGAATGACTGACTCATTCATTCATACATTATCATAACTCTAGGATATTTCCAATTAAGCTAGAGCTTAAGGTGCTGGTTATGAGAAAAAAAAAGATTTGTAAAAATTCAATTAGTAGTCTAATCATTAGTAACAAGTGGTAAAAGCCCGCCTTTGACCCCCTGGGCCTCCTTGCTCGCCTTCGGCGAGCAAATACATTATATTTATTCTTATTCACTGTTTGCAAAATTTTACAAGGTTAAAATTTCCCTCTCCAACTCCACTTCCTTTCGTTTTCTCTGGCCAATCAGAGCCCTGAAAGGCACATACACACTACACACAGGAAGTCAGTGGCTAGCTCTTTATATATTGTAATGATGATAATGATAATTAATTAAAAAAGTAAAAAATGAAAAGCTTTATTCTATATTTCAATTATTCTCACGAGAAAAATCAAAAAATTAATAAAAATTCATTTTATCCAACAGTGACAATGCAATGGAGGGGTGGGGTGGGGGAGCAAGGGTAGCTATTGCTTGCCGTTGACCCAGAATCTTGTTCTTTGGTTCAAGACGTCTTAACCCAAATAAAGAAAACAAAACCAAAAATTCTTAAAAGGAGGGGGGGCTCAAGCCCATATGAGCTTTCAAAAAACGATTAAAAAAAGCTTACCAAAGTAATAACCAAAAACATATCAGCCGAAACGTTTTACAGTATTTATATTTTTAATAAATAATGATTAACAAAATGTGGTCTTCTATAATTATATGAATTTTCTTCACGGACCAAGACATGATATTTCTCTTTCTTATAGAACAAATATTGAAAAGAATAAATAAATTTGTTTAGCGTATGAGACTTCCTGTCTCTTTATCGAAAGATTGATTGTATCAGCATTAGATAGCCCGATATATTTGTTTATTTTTAAGTTGCAGAGTACAGAGAAAATTCATTTTAGTAACTTCCACTACCTTTTAAAGAAATTTTGATAAAAACTTTTGCGTTAACACCTTCGAAAATGTTCCATTGAATACTACAGAGAACTCCTCTGAGAGGAGAAATTAAAAACTATAAGTTTCAATGATTTATTAAAAATTAACATTTTAACATGAAATACTAAGGTGTTAAATTTGAGAATTAAAGCTTTACCAGTTGTTGTTATTTAATAAAAATTCTTGATTTGTATAAGGTTTACATTCTGATCTGAATCTATAGAATGTAAGATTTAAACTTTCGACCGTTGGTTCTCGTTGAAACATTTTGTAAATTAAAATTAAATATACAAATTAAACAGTAGGTTATTTGTTTCAAAGGTTTTATTAATTAAAAAATTAATATATGATTAAATTGATACGTATTTCGACAATTCCTTGTCATCATCAGAATGTAATCACTTCTGATGATGACAAGGAATTGTCGAAATACGTATCAAGTGTTAATTTTTTAATTAATAAAACCTTTGAAACAAATAACCTACTGTTTAATTTGTATATTTAATTTTAATCTATAGAATGTAGATCGCTAAATATAAAACAATAGAGATTTGTGATTGTATTCTGAATTTATACCTGAAGAATGCAACAGAATGTGTGACCAAAACTTGGTATCTTATTTAAATATATACCACAGTCATCTAGTGTTTTAATTTCTCCTATCTTTATCTTATACTATTAAACGAGCAATGTATGTTTGTTTATATTTATAAGCACACCAGTTCTCGAAAACGGCTCTAACGATTTTTTTCAAATTTTAAATACTAGTGTATATACAATAATATATTCTGGTCCGAATATAAAGTTGCACTAGGCCTCGCCTTTAGAAAAATCAGGGTACTAGAACTTTTTTTAGTTTTTTACAATTTTATCAAAAACACGATCGAGCTTCAGTTCGGTCAACCCGGAATTTAGCAAATATATTAAATAGGAAATAGATTAGAAAATGGCAATTAACATAGATGTACGAATGTTGGTAATTTAGAGATTAAAGGATCTATTATTTAATTAAAGAATGAGAAATGTGTAGTTGATGATTTGAACGCATTAGTATCTGGATATAGACTTAATTGGATTTTCTTGGAGAACATTTTATATAATTGTAAATAAAGGAAAATTGCAGAGGTGTCAAACTAAGTGTGGGGGGGGGGTGCAGAAGCAGAAGTAGGTCTCTTCCTAAAAATATTTCTATTTAAGTAAATGAAAAAAAAATGTTTCTTAATTTATCCATTGTATTATATTTAATACTATATATGCAAATACAATTTTGGAATAGACGTTTAGCAATTTGAAAAAAACCAATTCCAGTACGCCTATATCTTTGAAGCAATTTTTTAGCCATAAGAAGACTTTCCAATTTATTAGAATCCCAGAATCTTTAAAAAATGATAGTTTTCATCTTTTTTACTTTTTTCGTTACTTCCCTCACTTTGGCAGGACACAGAAAGTTTTTTCGGAGGGTCGCCTGAGCATAAAATTTATCTTGCTGATTGAATATTCTACCACAAAACCTTAATGATGTTTCTTGTCAAAATATTCAATCCCTACAAAAATTTAATGCAAACACTTTGCTCAACAAGAGAGATCGAAAATTGTCGATTATGTAGAAGTTTCAACTATGGCGGACCTCTAGTAAAGTCGGTATAAATAAGTACTATACAAAAAATAAATAGATATATAAATAGTAGGCTGGTTGAGGAGAGGCTTATTTCAAGAAGGGCACACTTGTTCTTTTCTCATAAATCTTTGGTGCAGACAGAGAGGGGCGGCAAGTCGCTACCGCTTAGGTAGGGGATTCTGTAGCTTTCGGATCACATCTCATCTCCCAGTTGATAAGTGAAGCATTCAAAAAATAATAATAAAAAAAGAAAAAATAATTATAAAAGAAAATAAAAATAAATTAATTTCAGTTAAATAAAGCTTATTTTCCCAATTGGTCTCGATTTGGCCGACTCGAAGCCGAGTCTCCCCCCGAGGGCCCCCCTTAAAAAAAGAAATTAGATGGTTCCATTATCTGGGTTCTTTCCAAATTTCCTAACAAAATTCGGATTAAAGTCTCCAACATTTTAGAAAAGGCCCAATTCCCCAAAGCTGGTGTATAGTTTTCCCGAAAATAATATTTGTTAAAGCTTTAACTCTCAAATAAATAGCCCTATTATTTTGATAGGATACTTTTTTTCGAGAAGATTACACATTAATTAGGTGATTTTTTTTATATATTCTAAAATAAAACAGATTAAGTTATTTTAGTTTTAAAAAATTATTTATAAAAGTCTAATTAAATTTAATGAATAAGAAATATCGAAATTCGGTTATCATATTTATTTTCATTGATAATTTTTTTTATATTAATAGTTAGTTATACATATATTTTTTATATTCCCCTGCGAATTAGTATCTTATAAAAAAAGGGTGTTGGATAATTGATTGGGCCATCACTGACAAAAAAAAAAAAACTTTTAGAGGCTAATTCTTGGTTATGACGGAATTCCGGATACTCAAATAAATTTACTTCCTAATCATCCCCTTCCTCATTAAAATTGTTTTTTGATTTAACCCAAATCTTCAATTTATTTGGAACTATTTCTTGCGAAATTTAATAATAATAATAATAATAATAATAATAAGAGAGAAGAGATGGATATTTTATCCTTATCTGTTGACCTCGCGATCCGACCCAGATTGAAGTTGATGCCTCCAGGCATAAAGAAAAAGAGCTTCTTTCCAAAAAAAACAAAATCATTTAAAAGAGTCACACTAAGCATGATTATTGTAGAGTTTAAAATAAACGGCGCTCGTATCTTATTATCATCACAAAGGGAATTTTTTCTTTTAAGAGGCTGAGAAAATCCTCTTTCTAAGAGTTGAGTTGTCACCATGTGGTCACCAGATGGTCAGATTCTCTTTTCCCTTCGCAAATTACTCACTCTTCCAGCTACAATTTCGATCTTAAATTTTTTAGAATCCTAATATGAGTGAGAGATCAGAACACACACACACACACGTACACACTCGGATCGCCGAGTGCATTAATTGATCAAACACTCCATTCCGACCAATTTTGTTTTACATAGTCCGCAATATCGAGTCGAGTCCTATTTGCCAGCTCTAAATTAAGTTCCGAGTTGATCGAGCTGGATCTTTTTTTGATAAAATTAGAAAAACTGGAAAAGTACATCAGTAAAGTTTTAGTACCCAAATAATTTAAAATAAAAAAAAAAATCGTTAGAGCCTTTTTCGAGAAATAGTATGCTTACATATCTATAGGTGTACTATTATATAAAAGACAAAGTCTGTCTGTCTGTTTATATAAAGCATGTCTGTTTATATAAAGCATAAACTCCGAAACTACTGGACCGATTTTCATGGAGTATTTATTAATGGAGGTGGTTTTAGGCTATCATTATGCCAAATTAGGGGATATCAGGGGCTCACAAATATCCTATAGGATATTTACGAATAAATAATCAAATATTACAAATGAAAAAATAAAACTTTTTCCTCCCCCTAAAAATCCACATTTTTTTTTATTTTTCACACTATTTTATTAATAAAGGGGGAATTAAGAATTGAAAAAAAAATCTTGAGACCCCAAACAATGAAAATTACTATCTTGACAGCAGTTGCGGTGGTCCCGACTAATGGATTAAAGGCCATGGGGAGGGGAGAGAAGCAGGGTAAAAATGCCTTTTGTAAATATCTTAATGATATTCTATGGATTATGCAGATGCTAAAGAAATATAAAGATCCTGAAAATTTCAGACCTTAATCTATATCCGTCTCTTCAAAATGTCGGAATAAGCAAAAATTGAAAAATAAATTTTACTTTCTCTTACCCTATATATGAAATATATAGAGAGAGAAAGTATTGCTATCATGTCAAAAATTCGATGTCGAGATTTTGATGGAAATACATGTTTTGAGGTCCCCTGAGTCCAAAAAAGTGGGTCCCGCAAATTGGTCTGTCTCTTTGTGTGTAACATGAATTTGATCTGGTACATGCCAGGGGACTAACATTTTAGGGTTAAAAAGACGAATATTTTCATTAAATTTTTAAAATTTCAATATTTATCATAGGCCTATATGTAATATAGTATATAATATATGCCTTTAAATAGATATTTGTTTCGTTTTCTTTTCTTACTATTAACTAAGTAAGTGCTATCATTCCGATTCATAGTCCTTACATCATCGGACTAAAAAAAAGATTAACTATTAAGTCATTCATGCATCCATTAACTGCAATGCCTCAATGCATCTAAGTTTGAACATCCTTTTTAATGCTGATTCAATTTATCACAAGACATCAAACAGAAAAACCCTAGACAATTAGATATTCGATAGAACCTTAAGAGGCAGGCCTGGCGGGGGTGGGGGGGGGTGAGTCTCCACTCCCAGGTTGATTTTTTTGTGTCGAGATATATTTAGGTTACCGTAGCACTCTATAATAATTTAAGTAAAAACCTGGAGTGAAAGTAAAAATCTGGATTGACAGGCGCACAGCACACAACTTTCTCTTACCCTCGGTAAGAGAAAGTTGTGCACCGTGACCAGCACGGTCACACCAGATTTTTTGTGTAGAGATATATTTAGTTTCCCATAGCACCTTAGTTTCAAACTTGCATTTTAAATGTTGACTGCTTGCAATAAACTATGGTTATTTTTCAAAATTTTAATCTCATATTTGGATATTTTATACACAATAGAGAATCCTAAATAAATACAAAATTTCATAATTTTTGAATTTTAAACAATTTCGGTAGAGCGAATTTTGAGAAAATTGAAAAAAAAAAAAAAAAAAACTGAAAAAGTACTTTAGTAAAGTGCTAGTACTTTTTGGCCGATTTTGTTCATAAAGCTTATTTTGAGTGTCCGGGAGAGTACCTAAATTAAATATAAAATTTCATTCAGGTAGCTCAATTCCTTCATTCTATAAATCGTTTCAGACCCCATTTTGCGGGACCCACTTTTTTGGACTCAGGGGACCTCAAAACATGTATATCCATCAAAATCTCGACATCGAATTTTTGACATGATCCCAATACTTTCTCTCTCTATATATTTCATATATAGAGTAAAAGAAAGTAAAAAATAACAATTTAATTTTAATATAATCTAATTCATTTTCATTAACATTGTTTTCTGATAAAAAGAAGTTTGTGTTAGATTATTTTTGGTTTAAAAATTTTGAGCTAATAACAAAAATTTGCTGATTTGCTTGGCATAGAGTTGATAAGTAATAAATAAATATTCTTAAAACTAAATTCAATAAAAAAATTTAGAAAGAAATTTAAAATTTGATGTTGAATCGTGCATCTAAAGTTTTTCTTATTGGCTTCATTTCTTCATTCATCTTATACTTGCTTATTACATCTAATTTAAAACACGATAGATCAAATTCAGATTGTTTTTTTTTAATAATCAGCAAAAGGAAGTTCCAGCTCTAAAATTTCATTTTCATATTAAACTATATTTTATATTTCTAATTTATTTATCATTCTTTTTCAGGACTCGCTATTGACCGAGAAAGATCCAGAGTATCACCTTATAGAGGTAGGAACATTTGTCCATTAATTTTAAAATATGCTATTTAGGAATTTTTTTAAACCAAATATAAACCAACTGAAGTGAAATTTATTAATTTAAAAAAAAAAAATTAATTTTTGCATAATTTTTCTGCTTAATATTTTTGATAATTCAAAATTTTATATTTTTACAATATCAAATCTTGTGATTAATAATTCTAATTTCTCTTTAAGATAAAGGAAATGAGCGCAAAATAAGGTATTAATTTAATGGGCGCTTTGTAAAATTATTTTAAAAATGATTATATTTAATTATTATATTTAGATTAATCACAACACCACCCATTCAGCTAAACCTGAGACCCCTAGTATTGTATTAAAATGAATTTTTCCGTTGGTGACAGTAAAGTAGGTCGGGAGGGGGATAGGGTGATTCAAATCCACCTCTCCAAAATCTGAAAAATCTATCTATACTGTATAAAAAATGAAGTGGGAAAACTATATGTAGGTATATGTTTTATAGAAATGTAGCTATATGTTTTATACAATAAAAATCCACAATTTTCATTGAATCTATTTTAAAACACCAACTGCAAATCCACTACAAATAGTAATACCTGGATAAGAATAGTTAAATGCATTTATTTTAATTTTTATTATAGTGAGGTGGATAGCTGAGTAGATCTTGTAGTAAGGAAGATTTTAATTTTTATCTCAAATGAGAAGTCCTACACCTTGTGGTCAGGTTACAAGTAATTTTTTACTTTCTCTTACCCTATATATGAAATATATAGAGAGAAAGTATTCGGTTCATGTCAAAAATTCTATGTCGAGATTTTGATTGAACTTCACGTTTTATATAAATGTCATTTCCTTCCAATTGCAAATAAAATTAGTCTACAGGCGCACACTCCTTAATCTGCCTCTGAAAACATCTAATATTTTCCTTTTGGCAGCTTTATGATTAATGGCCAGCTCCAGGCAGACCCTTTGAGCAGTCCTAAATAGACCTTGCTGCTGTCCCCACTACCCTACTTGAACAGGTCCTTCCTTAACATGTTTACACTTGCAATGCAACAAGAAATATCCTAAATTGGTAATAAACTTGCCGGCTTTGGGGCTAGTATAATATATAATTGTCTATCCTCTGTCCTCTGCCAGTTTCAAAATTTCTCAGGTAGAGTGACGACATTTTTTATATCTTGTAGATCATCTTTCAAAGAAGTACAGAAATATAATTTCGTTCCGTAAATCGCAGCGGTACTCTCACTATGTGCGGTTATCTAAAAAAGCTTGACCAAATTATCTCAGAAACTATAAGGGCTAGAGCCATGTAAGTTTTTTTTTTTAATATTTATATGGCTCGGGAAGGTGCTTGTGACTTTGAAATAAGTCTTTCAGCAACTAAGGGGTCCAAGGGAGCGGAGGACCCTAGGCGCAAGACCTACTCAGTCGAGCTTAGCGTCTACTTATAAATAAAGGGAAAATAAACATGGTGTGATAATTTTAAATACTATTAGAAATTAGAAAATAATATTTTAAATCCTTTAAAATTTATTCATTTGGGAGGCCCCTCGAAAAATTAGATAAATAGAACGCTCTACCAGTTAAAATTAAATCAAAGTATCCTAAACGATTCCCTTAGGGAACGATTGGTGTAAACATTAATATTTCACCATCTAGATTATTGCTGTGTTATCTACAATGACCTAACTTTGGAATTAAAGATGAAACTCTAGAAAATATTAAACTCATATGTGAGATTTGGGAAGGATCTGCGTTTTAGAAGAGAGACTAGAGTGCATGACAACTTTTTATATGTTCCACGTCTCACTACGGGCATGTATACAAGGTCCTTTCCGATTTGATCTTGTCACCTGTAGATCTCTCTTTCTTCGGATATTAGAGAGTACCGCCTCCTTGCAACGTTCAAGCGTAATCTTTTCGAATTTTTGTTGAATAACTTGTAATAAATGATGTGAACCGGTGCATAATTGATGCAGCCGGCGCCACAAGTCCCTTATGTGCTCGAGAGTAGAACCTTTGCCTAGGCACTAAAATGCATTGCTGTGAGAAGTGTTGTCTTAAAAGTAGCTTTTCCAGCTGAAGAGTTCGAATTATCGTGTCGACTGTATTTATTTTTTATGAATGAATTGGTGCACCTAATTTCACTTTTGTAGAGTATTCTTTGAATTATACCCAATCCTAAACTTTACAAAAAAAAAAAAAAATGTGACAAGTTTGACAGGCTTTCCTATCTACTAATATATGAGGTGTTCAAAAAGGACTTTATAACTTTGAAATTCATATCAATTTATTCAGAGAACCCACAAAAGTATTGTGATGTCAATTTGTAGGAAACCACCCCAAGTTTTAGACTTCGTTAGTGCCGAACCGCACTGACACGAGTACTAACGGCAGTTTCGTTAAAGATGGCTGCCTTTACTGGATCCGAGCGTGCTAGCTGCGTGTTTTGGTTTGAAGAATCAAAGTCATATAAATTTATTCAAAAAAGCTACAGAGCTAGTGTTGTTTAAAGGAAAACATTAAGTTTTTTTTTAACTCAAATTTAGCCCAAGAGGCGCAGCCCGCCGAAGGCGGGCTTTGCAGACTAGTTTTAATACAATCCCTTAGGGGTGTCAGGTTTAGCTGAATGGGTGGTTTTGGCGTTCCTAACTTGTTCGATTGACTTAACCACAGTGAGGGGGGGGGGAGTGCAAACGCGGGGGTAGGGCTAGTTAGGTATTTAAGCTAGCTACAAAAATTCTAATAAATTAAGTTATATTTAAAAGATCTAATTTTATTAATTTACCTCTATTTTTCTTAATATAAATAAGAAAATAAAATAAATATAAAGATTATATCTCCTTTAAAAAAAGAAGGAAAAAAATAAATAATATATATTCAGAACAATAATAAATTAGGAAATATTTTTGGGGAAAAAAATATTTAAATTTTTATTTGGAAATTTTTTAAATTTTTTAATTTATCAGTAAGTAACTTACTGTATTCATACTGTATTTTCACTCTACTGTGTTTTCATGATATCTCTACCAGGCATGTGCAACCTACGGCCCCGCGTAGTGATTTTATACGGCCCGCGATGACTTTTCCAAACATCATTGAATCTGGCCCGTTAACCCAATATTATTTCCGGTAAAGATAATTTTAATAGAGAAATAGTTATTTAAATCCATTAGAAATAAATTTTTAATTTGCTTTCAAACTCTTCTTTCTAAAAGGGTTGGACAATCCGGGCAATTGTCCCCCATCACCAAATGAATAAATTTTTAAGAATATAAAATATTAGTAATAATTAATCTAGTTAGTAATTAATAAAACAAATTAACTACACAAACTCCTATTTCAGCAATCATCACATGATGTATTCACTCTAAAAAATTTCATAATTAGTCTTTACATTTAGAATAGCCAATTTCCTTCGCATGATAATAGAAAGCAAATAAGATTAACAATTAAGAATATCTGTATACATTATTCAAGACCAACTAGTCTTGTGCTGTTCTAAATGGACCTCCGCTTATTTTGTGTCTTTTGTCGAAAAACAAAAAAAAAATTATCCATCCCGCTTGTTTCATAATATATTGCATGCATTCGTGGCAGAATTTTATAAAAGGAAATCAGAAAATTTTGACCTGATGGTCCTTCTGTGGCCAAAATCGGGAATATTGGGGCCCCCCCCCCCCAGTCGGTCGTCTGTCTTTTCATTAAAATATATTTTTATTTTTTAAAATTTTGCCTTTCCAAGCTTCAAAAAGGGAATAAGGCCGCATATCCACTAGAGGCAGCACTTCGGGTGCTCGGCCTGAGCTAAATAGAACAAGTGGAGACCGTGCCTCGTCGAGGCTGCCGCCAGCCGCCACTCGAGGCAAATTAGGCTGCCTTGCTGCCAACCAAAACAAGTCGAGCCCATGTGCATGCTCACAGGTGCCTCATTTTGCAACGTTCCTTCAATGAAGAAGACCAGTCAGATAAACTAAGAGATGCATGGCTCGGATCGAGGAATGTTGTCTTGATGTGGTTCAAGTGGAGACGTATGAACTTTTCTCCGGCCGAGGCAGCCTCAGCTTGAGGCAGCTCGCCACGCGGTTGCTCAAGTGGATATCAGCCTTAAGACTAAACTTAACTCAAAGTGAATACATCACATGATGACGGCTGCTGGGATAGTGGTCAAAAGGTTTGTGTAGTTAATTTGTATTTATTAATTACTAATTATATTTTCTTACAGCGTTTAAAAATGTAATTCTCTATTATATTTTTATTAAATTTTCCTCTGTTTCTTGAGGTATACTTTTATGAAGTGTCCCGCGAGTTTAAAACTTCTCTACTGTAGTCTACATCAAAAATATTCTTGCACAGTGATAGCTGAGAGGACCTGAAAAAGCAATGGTTTATTTTCTTCAAATTTCTTGATGTCATCAAATACCTGACATGGCTTATTACATTATTTTATATTGAAAACACAAAATAAAATTTAGACCATTTATTGATTGAATTATGTAATTTAACTATTCATATCAAACAATACTGTCAAATCAAGAAAAAAATTTGACACTGATAAAAATTTATTAATAACTTAATGAGATGCAGAATTTTTAATTAACACAAGATTTGAACAAAAATTAATTTAATTTTAAGATAAATCGTTTCTTTCAGAGGTCTTCACAAGCATAGTGAGTGAATAATTGAGTTGGGTTAGTTTGCAGTAGTTAGTCCCTTGTTATTTTGCAGCTAAGGGGAGGCAGAATACATTTCCCTGGTCAGATGACGAATTGCCAATCCAGAGAGGCGATATGGCCCCTCCGGATGACCTCGATTCTCTCGAGACCGACGCAGATGATATCCACCCACTGAACAAGGCGGCCTTTTGGCTCAAGAATCAGGGTATCTTCACCTGTCCCGATTTTTTAGCCAGGCGTTTATATTTCCCCAGCACTTAAAAAATTTGTAATTTCACTAATTCCCGGGAGTGGAATAACTTTGGTGTAAAGCTAACAAAACACAAACACTCTTTAAGACTCGCTTTGCAGCAACAAGCTTCTTCGGCTGAGGGTTTGGATCCAGCAGCCGCACCAGCAAAATGTTTTTTTTTTTTTTAACCAATTTTTTGCAGTAGTTAGTTTAAGGTGTGTGGAGCTAGAGCTAATTTATGTAGAAAGTGAGGGGCGCCGGTTTTTAACTTGTAATGGATTGTTTTATATTTAACAAAATAACATTAAGATATATAACATTTTTGTAAAATATATTCAATGTTTCTTATTTTGATGGAATTTAATGTCATTAATCTTTCTTATTCTTGTGATAGAAGAAATTGTGATAACAATGATCTTCAAATTTTGTGACAAGCCACTATACTCGCATTCTTAATGAGTTTTTTTTTCACCCATTTTGCCAAAAGCCAGCTAACAATGAAATAGTAAACTATTTGGTTTGACATCTCCCTTTTCAAACCTTTCTCTTGCACCATAAATAAAATTTTTTATACAAAATAAAAAAAAAAAGTTTAATCAAAACAAGAAATAATTTGACACTTGTGTACCTAATTCAATTTCTATGTTAAATAAAATTATTACCCAGAGCCTCATTCATGGAAGATGAAAACGGTCCTAAATCTCCAAAATCATCGATTCCCAAAGCTTGGACAGATATTCGCCCACTCTGAGACTATTTTTCTTTAGTGAAATTTATTTTATTTTTTGGTTTTGGTACTAGGGTTGCAATGTTTCTGGTACTCTCGACCCCCCCCCGGAGGGATTGTATAAACGTCTAAAAAAATAATTGATTTATGAATTTTGAAAAATTGGAAAAAAAGTAGATCAATAAAGACGTCCAGGGACATACCTAACTTAATTACCAAATTTCAACCTCCTAGCTCTTTTGGTTCTTGAGATATTTTTTTTCACAGACAGACCATTTTGCGGGACACATTTTTAGATCTCAAAACGTTTTTCTTATTATTTATATATGCCAAAAAATCATGAAGAAAATTTTTCTTTTCAATTTTATGAAATTATTTTAATCTGAAATCACTCTTCATTATAAGTTTAATATCGTTTGTGTTTAGAAGTTAATTAGAACTATTTTTACTTTCTCTTACCTAGAGAGAAAGTATTGGGATCATGTCAAAAAATAGATGTCGAGATTTTGATGGAAATGCATGTTTTGAGGTCCCCTGGGTCCAAAAAAGTGGGTCCCGCAAATTGGTTTGAGTGTGTATCTGTATATGTGAGTGTATGTGTGTGGACATTTTTATGCATTAAACAAATGAGCTACGAGGTTGAAATTTTAAATTTAATTTAGGCACTCCCTTGAGGCGTTAAAATAAGCTTTTGAACAAAATCGGCCAAAAAGTACTAGGCCTAGTACTTTTCTGAAGTTATTTTTCAGTTTTGGCTCTAACGATTTTGATTAAAATTCATAAATCAACTATTTTTTAGATGTTCTTTAAAAAGTATATCAGTAAAACTTTTCGTGAAAATAGTTTGAAGTACTGAAGTAGTATTTCAGATTTTTCAAATTATTTTTTGGCTCTTCTTTCCATAGAGCCAATGTTAAATCCCTATGTGAATTTGCATGTAAATTACGATTTAAAAGGGTCGGTCCCCTTTGGAATTTTACACATTTAAAAAAAAATTTTCCCAATTTTTATGAAATTTTGTATTCATTTTGGATTCTTTATTGTGTATAAAATATCCAAATATGAGATTGAAATTTTGAAAAAAACCATAGTTTATTTCAAGCAGTCAACATTTAAAAACATTAGAAAACGCAAGTAGTAAAGTTTTGAACTAAGGTGCGATGAGAAACTAAATATATCTCGACACAAAAAAAATCTGGTGTGACAAGCACAGTACACAACTTTCGATTACTGAAGGTAAGAGAAATTTGTGTACTCTGCGATCAGTCATACCAGATTTTTTCATTAATTTTCTAAATTATCTACCTACGTATTATCGCAACTGCCTATTTCTGAATAGGTTACCCTGTTCAGAGGCCGCATCCATGTGAGCAGAGTTCGTGTTATCCAGCAACAGGAAATCTACTGATTGGAAGAGAATCTCGGCTTCATGCCTCTTCAACATGCGGAATTGAAAAAGCGGTATATTTACTTATATTTATACGAGTACATGCTACAGGCCAGATTTTTAAATTTCTTATTTAATTTATCCTAAATATATCCTAAAATAATCTAGTTCGTCCGGAGTGCGCTCTGATAAACTGGTTTCTCCTAGACAACCTAGTTTATCCTAACGCGCTTATGATATCTAGTTTGTCCCAGGATCGTTTCGGTCCGTTGCACTAAGGTTCTCTTTAGATAAAAAAAAAAAATTATAACAACTTTAGGGAATTCTCGACTTCAAAAGTGTATGCCTGGCCAAACTGTTTTTTTTTCTGACAACCTAGTCCTGGCCAAACTGTTTTTTTTTTTTGGACAAACTAGTTTATCCTAGGACAGACTGCGTTCGGAAAAATTAGTTAGTCCTAAAAAACAGCTTGGCCAGGAATTCACAGTTTGGCCTGTAACATATACATGTACTATAAACCAATGGTTCCCAAACTGTGACTCGCTGCTCCCCGGGTTGCCGTGAAAATATTTAAATATTAGACATATAGACCAATGTTTTGGTTTATGGAGCCTTGGAAAATCTTCCTGATTTTAAATGAGCTTCGAAGCAAAAATGTTTGGTAACCTCAGCCTTAAATCATGTCTGAACCGACTTTAGAGAAGAAATTTGTTTAATAAACTTTTTTGAACAACTTTGAGCTCGGCACACCCTCTTTGAATAGTGCCGAAGGCGGGGCTTGCCTCTGATTATAATATATAGGCCTAAATAATTAGAGAGGAGGTAAAACGAGATTCACCTCTCCATTCATTCAATCATTACCCAAGTTTTAATATTTAATAATTAATACTCAATATATTGTCTTGAAATTATATATTTTTCTATTTAAAATTTTTGAATTTTTCAGGAACGATATTGTATCGTCTCACATTTGGAAGATCGCAAAAAATGTTTTTGGTGTGACTCGCGAGATCGCTTCTCTCACGATCCTCAGAGACATCATCGTATAGAACATATAGTGTATAGTTATTTCCCAGGGTATGTTTCCTTCATCTTTAATCAAAATCATCATTAAATATAAAATTTATTTCCTAATTTCACACTCGACGTGGATGACTAACACGAGTTATTAATATTTGAGCCTAGACTAGTTCTATTTACTCTGTCAGTTCTTCATCTCACTTTCACATCTATGATTTCTACCCCAAAATTACTGGAATTAAAGGGAAGGGAAGGAAATGAGTTGGTTCTAAAAAAGGTCGAATGTCCCCTAGTCCTTGATTAAGAACAAGCTAAGAGCATGTGTGAGAAGCCAATTAGTCTAAGAGTTCAGAGTCATCCAGGTCCAATTAAAGTTAAAGAAAAATTAAATAATTCTTTTTTTTTCAAATTTGTTTTTGTATTGTGTTTGTTTGAATCTAGCCACTGAGTACCATTATTAAATTTATTTATCTAAATGCACGCGGCGGCCATGGATAGCTAGGATTTTTCTTTGACGATGGGTGCTCTATTATTTCACAAACGAGCTCGACCTCTCTCTCGATTTGAATTCGAAGAAAAAACGCCCCCTCTTCCTTCTCAAAAAGTCGGATGAAAGCATTGTTAAAAGGATCGAATCTAAAAATAGGATTGAAAATCCGAGGATACGAAATAAGATCTGGATTTAGATCTAGATCCAATTTTTGAAAATCGGATTGGGGATCGTGAGCTTTTCACATGCCGGATTTACGGATCCTAATTCGATCCTTTTCTAGTTAATTTTGCCCATTTCTAGTTGTAATCTACTATTTATCTAAATTCCGTACGATCTATCAGATATAATACAAAGAAAGTAAGTGGGTTTTTCTGTTAACTGAACCCTAACCATGAAGATGGTAGCATAGTCGACCGAAACTTTGCTGTGGGTTCTATAAAGAAATAAACATAGCTGCTTGGCCTTTGATTTATTCTACTACTTATTTATTCAGCTAATCACCTCGCTAAAACGACCTTTTGTTTAAAAAAAAATTTTAATAGTACTACGTGCCAATTAAGTAGCTTTAAAAAGTTTAGAAATATCCTAAAACAGAATGTACCAGTCAGTAAAGACTTGGTATCAAGAATTTGAAATGCCAAAAGCTCGAATTCAAATCTTTCTGGGAACAAGTTTTTTTTTTCCACGCGTACTGTTAGTTGGAGGATCTGTTGTTAAGCGGCCTTAAAATTATAAACAATTTTTAACCTGGACCTGTCAAATCTTAATTGTGTTTGATCTCTAGTTATTATAAACTCAAGCATTATGATTAATTTGAAATGAATAGATGAACAGATATATTTTTAACTACGTAAAAGCTAAGTGTAAGATTAAATATAAATTTCAGCTATTTGGTTAATCTCTAGTATAAAGAAGCCATCTGGGAGCTCCGGCTTACACTTCACTAGTTCGCTCTTTTGACATAAGCTTTTCGTTAATGATTCTTTCGTTCTTTTCATTTGCGCGTACTATTTGTTTTGTCACTAGTGTCGACACGTTTCGGTTGGGTTTTCTTCGGTTGAAAACCATTGAATTCGAATCTTTTCGGTTGTCCATAAAAAACTACCGAATCGCTTCGAACTGAATTGTTCCTGACTGAAGAAACCCGAACCGAAGCCGAGAATTCTCTAGTTGTTTTAATTTTTTTTAATCTAAGGAATCCAGTGGCGTCATTTCAACTTTTTCTTGGGTGGAACTTTTTTTATTAAAGTTTACTTACAAATGGGTACTCAAATTTGGTCAAAAGATATTTAATTTAATAAATTTTTTACAATTTATATACCCGTAGATATATATTTTGAAATAGTTTAGTTAAAGAGTTTTAGAACCCTGTCCACTCCAAATGTCGCCACTGAAAGAAACCTGACTGGATTTTGGACCGAAACAATTAAGTCGGGACTCCTGCAAGTTGTTTAAAAATGGCGATTTTAAAATTAAATTGAAAGTACGAATCCTAAAAAGGAGAACGAAAGAATCACGAATGAAGCACGCCAGCGCTCTCTGGTGGCTTCGGACTTTATACTAGAGATATGCCATAAATTTTATTTCATTTTTTAATGAGAAATAGTTTAATTAATTATTCGAATATTAATTAACCTCTAACAGTTGAAGACAGACTGCCAAACTTAACCTAGCTTATAGTCAAATTGATCACAAATTTTTCATTAAAATATAGTTATATAAATAAATTATTTTATTTATTAGTTTTATAATTATATTTCTAATTAAATTTAGTCTTAAATGAAAATAATTTCACATTTAATCGTACTATTAGTAAAAAAATAAATTAAACACATCCTCTTCTGTCTTGTTTTAGTTGATAAGTAGATCTATTTAAATTTTAAATAATCAAAATAAAAAATTTTTTTTTAAATGTATACTATCATTTTCGCTGAAACAAAAGAAAGGCATTTGTACTTTTTATATGAGATGGGAGTTTATAAAAACAAAAAATCGATTTCTTTATCTATTAAAAGTTAGTTATTTCCACAGTCATTATTTTTGATTATAATTATAAAAAAAATCTTACTACCTCATCTAATTATTTACAGAACTCGAAAACGATCCTGGTGGCAAAGCCAAAACGGTGTCGAAAATGTCACAATACAACTCGATTTGGAGGCCGAATTCCATTTCACTCATCTAATTATCTATTTTAAGACATTCCGTCCAGCAGCGATGCTCATCGAGCGTTCCTATGATTTCGGAAAAACCTGGCAGGTTAGAATCTTCCACCATCATAATATCATATAAATAATAAATAACCATAAAAGCTTTAATAAACACACTCGTGATAAATAAATTTCCTTTACTTTTCATTGAGAATTCTCACATTACGTAGAGTTTTTATATTAATGATCGATGTGAAGAATAAAATTCATAGAAGAAAAAAGGATAGCCATTAGATGTGAAGATTTTTAAGTTTCTTTATAGTAAAAATGATTAAATGATCGTCCGACACTAACGAGATTTAGAGAGAATCCTCCCCAGAGAGTGGGGGATGGCCTTTTATAATATTTTTCCAGACCGTAATCCCCCATTCCCGTGGGAACATGCAAATATTGATGCTAGTTTTACACTTTTCTGTGGGAATTTGCATGTGTTTCTTGATCTAGCCAGATAACAAATTTTGCTTTTCGAATCTTTAAAATAGAATTTTAGTTTTCAACTTTCAAATTTTTTTTTGCTTCAGTTTTAAGACATTTTTAGACAGTCATGAATTTACTTTAAAATCAACTAAATTTGTCTCGGCAAATTTGTTTGAGCCGAGCCGAGATAAGTTTGTTGCTTGTTTAATGGCCGATTGTTTGTCATTTTTGGCACATTGCTAGCATCCATGGCTCAGCCAGAAATTTCTCATAATAAATGATCAGAGTTGGGGTATTGGTGTAGGCAAATTTAATAGTTGTCGATATCGGCAATTTTGCCGGTATCAGCTTCGGTGTTGGCATAAGCGAAAAAATAAACCAAATACAAAAATAATAAAATCATTTTTTTCTTCTATTCTTCATTTTCCTTTCTTATAATCAAGAATATATTATAAATAAAAGTTTATAAAATACAGTACTCCGTTTCAAAAACTATATGTCAAATAAATTCATTGAATAATGTGAATTTTTATAGAAACATACACGTATATATACATTGAATTTTTCCATTTCATTTATATATATATATATCAAAATCAGCACCAAAAGAACATCATTATGAGTCGTTAACAAAAAAACACGCAGATTATATAGTAGGCTGGGATGAGTAGAGTGATGGGTTTGGAGAAAAACAACCAGCAGATTTATCGCTCCACCTGACGTCCTTTATTTAGCAAATATTTCGATGCCTAGGACACGCATCACCTTCAATGCCTCGAGGGTTAGTCTAATTTTATTAAATACATGTTAATGAGGTGCCTTCTCTAAGCTGATGCCGCTCTGTGTCCAAAGCAGAAAAAAAAAACAATTAAGTAGGAACGAAATATTTCTGAAAAGGCCCCTGCTCTAGATATTAAGAAAATTATTAATTTTTTAATTTTATTATGGCGTGACCTTTAAATAATTAAATTGGCTATCCGCACACGTTCTACACTCTTACACCTATCCATTGGCTCTTGGTCTTTTAATAATGTTCCACGGGGATTTTATTAAATTTAAATTGGTATACCACCTAAAAAAAAAAAATTATTTTTATCATTTCTGAAGATGACACACCTTACAAGTGTGTATAGCCTACCAACAAAATATTGAAACATATTCCTCCTGTTTTTAGTTTATTAGTTTAATTTACTTAATCTAGAGGCTTGTTTCTCTTTTCACAGGCCAGGCTCGACTGCAATAAATGATAAATTTTTTAATATTTTAATTTTTTTCAGGTTTACCGATATTTTGCAGCCAATTGTAATGAAACCTTTCCAAATATACCACAAGAACAGCCGAAACAGCTAACTGATATTGTTTGTGAACAACGTTATTCGAATGTTCAACCATCATCAGGAGGAGAGGTGATTTTCAAATTCTAAATAGTATTTTTTTTAAGGTCTTTTTCGGCATCTAAGGCCATTTAGACCTTATCCCTATTTATCTCAAATGATTTGTAGTCAAATCAAATGAAATAAATTTTTCTCGCCTGGGAATGGAGGCGAACCCGGGACCCCGGGGCGAGAAGCTAGTGTCTTCTCTCTGAGCCTCGGGTCAAGGGCATTCTTAATAGTATTGTCTAATTAAATAAATTAGATATATTAATTATTTGTAAAATTTAATATAAATTTTTTACTTAACTGTACTTTTAATACTATTTTATTTCTGACGGTTCACTCAATAGCATGCAAGTAAGAATAGCTCAAAAATCGTGCGGCTACCTCAGAGTTGGGCAAGATAAAAAAAAAGTATCTAAATACAAAATACAATTGGGTATCTCGACTCACAAAAGATACTTTTTTAGATACATTTATAGATATTTTTCGGACAATAATCTTCGTTTTGACATATCAAAATCTCAAAATCTTTTCAAAAATATTACTTTGGCATGACATTAAAACTCATATCCCAAAGTTTATAAATAAAAAACAGTTTTATAGGCCAAAGTCAGAAGGGTTGGGGGAATATAAATACATATAATACATATTTAGTTATACGTATAAAATTTAGTGTATCTAGATTTGTGTATCTGAGATAAAACTTGTATCTGGATACTGCCCAACTCTGGCTACACTACCGAACATAAACTGACACTTTCAATATACCCGAATATTGAAAGAATGAGTTTGTGACTGACCCAACAGTCGATCCGAAAATGTATATATAAATTGCCAAAAACACACAAAAGTGCATTTTTTTTTTTTCATTGTGTCGTCTTTTTCGCTTAAAAATCAATAAAAAATGGACAATAAATCAAAGCAATATTTATAAAAAACACACCTTTGTAGACCTGTAGATCTGATCAAACTTCATATTACTATTTTTAGTCAAAACATCTTTGAATATGTAAAAAATAATTATTTACTATTTCTTTCTAGGTTATATTTCGAGTATTACCACCTAACCTTTCTATTGACAATCCGTATTCTCAAGAAGTACAAAATTTACTAAAAATGACAAATTTAAGAATTAATTTTACAAAGTTACACACTCTAGGAGATGATTTACTCGATGATCGCCAAGAAATTCAGGTAAAAGTCTATAAAACGTTAACTTGTTATATATACATAGTTTCTAAATATCAAAAAATTTCCTGTTTTTAAGAACATGCAGTTTGAGCCAAATAATCAGCTTTATACTTGAAATTCGAACTGGTTTATATTTATTTAATTTAATGTTGATGATTATTGATAACATTAATTACATTTTCTGAATAATAAATGTTTCACTTTACAAATTACAATTTTATTTAGAGTTTATTTATTTTCAGAAATTATGGTTTGTCTGAAGCAGAACGAAACTGAATAAAAGGGAGATTTGATAAATTGATGGGCTTACGTTTAAAAGATTTTTATATTAAATTGAGGTCCCCTGAGTCCAAAAAAGTGGATCTCGCAAAATGGTCTGTCTGTCTGTGTGTGTGTGTCAACAAAATATATCAAGAACGACTACAGCTAGGAGATTGAAATTTTATAGTTACGAGAACAGTCCTACTAATAATATATATGCATATAAAATAAAAATAAATATAACTTTAAAAAACGGGCACTTAGAAAAGAATTCTTATTATGCAATAGATCAATTATATTTGCTTAATGCTCTAAAACTTTTTCAAATCTAGATGTAAATTAGATGTAAGTTTGATATTTTTTTTTTTAGGAAAAATATTATTATGCCATTAACGATATGATAGTCCGCGGCTCATGCTCTTGCTATGGACATGCTTCTAGATGTTTACCTTTGCCTGATGTCCCTGAATTACCTGATATGGTCCATGGTCGCTGCGAGTGCACTCATAATACCAAAGGGCTTAATTGTGAATTATGTGAAGACTTTTATAATGATTTGCCATGGAAGCCAGCTGTTGGCAAACAAACAAATGCATGTAAACGTGAGTAAGACGAAAACTCTTATTATTATTATCCTTATCATTTTTATTTATATTTATTGACCTTCGATGCAGAAAGCCAAAAGTAAGTTCACGGGAAGGGGGGGGGGGGGATAAATTAAAAGAAAAAAAATTGTAAATAATAAAAATTATCACTACAAGAAATTATTTATTACTAAAAAAGTGTTAGCTGTAAAGTAGTTATTAAGAACAGAGACAGATTATGTAAAGCTTATTATTCTTTTTAATGATTATTTTTCTTTTAAGGATGTAATTGCAATAATCATTCAACGAGTTGTCATTTCGACGAAGCTGTATACGTAATGACAGGTCAAGTAAGTGGGGGATTCTGCGACGATTGTCAACATAACACAATGGGCCGTAATTGTGAACAATGCAAACCTTTCTTTTATCAAGAAGAAGGACGTGATCTCGAGGATCCTGAAATATGCCAACGTAAGTAACTTCTAAAATAGTTTTTCTAGAAATTTTCATTGTTTTTTTTCTGAATGTCCTCCAAGCACGGCATTTTTAATGTTCCCATGTCTTTTTTTTACTTAATTTGTTCATTTTAATCTGTGGAAGGGACGTAAAGAGGATTCCCTCTCAGTGAGGCATTCTTCGAAAGGAGTAGGCTACACGCCGGTGCTGAGGGAGTCCCTCCTCAACTTGGACATCCTCCCTAGCATAGAAGAGGTTGGATAAAAGGAACCAGAAATAAGGATTAGTTCACTAGCTAGAGAGAAAAGGAGGAGGAATAGTTAGAGATAGGCAATGAAGTAACTTCACGTGGTGCCGGTAGATGGCTACAGAGGCCGGTTGGGTTTGAGGTGTGTGTCTTCGTGCACGAAAGCACCTCGGGTAAATAAACGGGGATATCGATAGGAATTTCAAATAATTATAATAATAATAGAATATTTTCATACATTAGATTGTATTAAAGAGAAAATGCTTTAAAAATATATCCTTATTTTTATATGGTAAATTCTATATACCCTATTATTCATTTTGTAGATAAATACAAATTAATCATTAATCCAATATAAAATAATGCATTTAACCAATTTTCATTCAAAAAAATACTTGATACAGGATGAAATAGATATTCTTATTTATTTTTTTAGCTTGTGATTGTGATCCAAAGGGATCCCTTGAAGATGGCATTTGCGATAGTCACACTGATGCAGTAAATGGACTTGAAGCAGGTCGATGCCATTGTAAACGGAATGTCGACGGTCGTCGATGTGACAGATGCAAGAATGGCTTCTGGAATTTTGATGAAGTAAATCCTGAAGGATGTCAAGGTACTCGGAAAATTTAGCTTTTTTTCTTCTCTCTAATTTTCGATATATATATATAGGATTTTGGTATCGGCAAATTTAAGAGATATCGGTGTCGGCAATTTTGCTTTGCTGGTAAAACAAAATCATTCATAAAATATAGTATTTTAACTACAAAAACTTTAAAAACCTCTTTAACTTTCTCGGTGTCCGTTTCGGCAATTTTTCTGCCGACACTCCAGCCCTGATATAAACATATTACATGATATAATTAAAATATTTTTCAGCTTGCACATGCAACATACTTGGAACTATACACAACCAGGGATGCAATGAATACTCTGGCGAATGTATTTGCAAAAGATTTGTAGCCGGTCGCGATTGTAATCAATGTCTTCTCGAATATTGGGGATTGTCAGATGATGTTGATGGCTGCCGGCCATGCGACTGCGATCTTGGTGGCTCCTATGACAATAAATGCGATGTCATAACAGGACAATGCAGGTAAAAATTGTTTGTTTCATATCTGTTATTTTATGATGTAATTACATCATCCCGAAACTATGAACTATATTTTAAATACTCTTATAAAGTAAGCCAAATGGGTAGGGTCTATAGATAAATTATTTTTATTTTTAAGGTGCCGACCACACGTGACAGGTCGTCGATGTGACCAGACAGAGCAAAGCTTCTTCACAGGTTCCTTGGACTTCTTTGTCTATGAAGGCGAATTAGCGAGAGGCAGTGAGGTGAGAAAACGCACTCCACTTTAGGATCCTCTTACGGTTCATTATTAAACCTAGACCTACTAGGAAATACTTATCTCCTTAGGAATATCCATCAATTTGTTACAGAGATGCAGCTTTGGCGGCCAAAATTTGTCAAATAATGTAAGACGAATTATAAATATTCTGGTGGTGGCTTTTTTATTTTTATTTTTACACTTTATTTAATTCTTTGCATTTAGTAGATTAACCAAGTTGGAAAATATTGCAATAGTAGATTTTCATATTTAATTAATAGTAATAAAAAGCTGGCATTTTTTGTCCATAGCAACTTATTGGACAGATAATGGCAGCAGTGCAACAACTGACTGCATTTATTTAAATATAATTAAATAAATGCCACCCTCGCAAAAAATCATTTGCGAGGGTGGCAAATTCATTGTATGGCAAAGGAAAAAATTACAAGAATGTAACTTTAACAAGTTATTAATCCTCCGTACAACCTATTCTTCAGAGGCAACTGAAAGTACATATACAATTGGGAGAAAAACATTACACATTTGGAGTGCAAAATGCTGACAAAGGGCCATTGCCACTTCCGAGTGTGTGAATAGATGCAAGGAGCGAGATTATTAAATAAAATAAAGCCATGCTATGAGAGGTAAATAAACCTTTTGTAGTATTATCTAAATTTTAATCTGGTACTTGCATCTATTTCATATACAAAAATAACATTAAAATCATAAAAAAAAATTGTATTTAAGGTTCAAATATTGCTTACTTTAGTCAAAGATTTATTATATATTTTTTTGCTGATCTAGTGCACGCTTTTCAAATACTTGCCGAATCCGCATTCTGATTCAAAAACTTCTACTGTATTAGGTCGACACTCGTTAAGACTTCAACATTTATAGAGGAAAATTTATTACTTTCTCTTACCTATAAATGTCAAAAATTCGATGTCGAGATTTTGATGGATATACAAGTTTTGAGGTCCCCTCGAGTCCAAAAAAGTGGGTCCCTCAAATTGTCTGTCGTGTGTCTGTCTGTGTCTGTCTGTGTGTAGCGATTTTAAGCATGAAGGGCTCGGTTTTTTATATTTAAGTTAGGTAACCTCCCAGACAGTTAAAATAAGCTTTTGAACAAAATAGTAAGTTGTAGCAAGTAATAGAAAGTTGTGTACTGTGCGACGAGTCACACCAGATTTTATTTTCTCTTGTGATTGACTGATAGGTCACTTGTCCCATTTTAGTTTACAGGAACTGATCCAGTGAACAAAATTTCAGGAAATTAGAAGTCATTTTTTTGCCAACTTTTTTACTATTTGCCTTTTAAGCGCTTATACACCCCCGTTTAATTAAATCCCTAATCAATTTAAAATACATATATTTAACATTTTCTTGAAATTGTTAACCCTCTTATTAGTTCTTGATATAAAAAATAACAAAAATTTTCTTAATATTCTTTATTTCCTTAACGATTATTCATTTTCATTGATTTACCATCACCTATTAATATATATTTAATATTTTTATTTTGAGCCATTTTTTTTCTATAATAATAATATTTTCTTAAATAATCTAACAATGTGTGTTGTAGTAGTTTTGCATTCTAAATAAATAAATACGCCACAAAGAAACAAATGTTCATTAGTGAAAAATTTCTATTCACAATAAATGTTTGTGTCATTTTAAATATTTTAATAAATCATTATCTAATATTAATTTAAAAATAATAATAGCAAAATCCCATTACACTAAACTCTAAGCCGAAGAATGATTATTAGACCCAAAGTCTTCGGGTCAATATGACAATGTTGGCAACCCTACTTGTTACTCTTTTACTGTTTTATTTACTAAAAAAATAAACATTTTGCAGCACTTTGGGGATTTCTTCCCAAAAATTAATGTGGTTTTTTTGCTTTGAATAGAAATGTCAAGTGGTGATCCGGGAGCCGTACCGGGATGGCCGACCAACAACCTGGACAGGAACGGGATTCATGAGGACGTTTGAAAAGTCCCAGCTTGAATTTGACGTTGACAATATCAAAACGAGCATGGACTATGTGATTGTAATCCGATACGAACCCCAGGTGAGTTAGTTTATTAGTTAAAATAAAATAAAAAATCTTAATTATGTTCTTTTATTTACTGAGGCATTTTCAAGCTTACTATCTATTCGATATTTACTTTTTTAGATTTCAAGTACTTGGGACAAAGTGAAAGTAGTGATCGAACGGCCCGGTCCAGTGGATCAAGATGGTCCCTGTGCCAATTCTACACCTGAAGATGATGCCAAATATGTCGATTTAATCCCTGGTATGCAATTTTATAATTTTTATTTTTCAAGTTTCTATATTCTTTTATATCTATAAAATTTTAATTAATTTTCTTGCGTTATTATATAAGTGATATTTTAATTTTCAACTTGTTACACTTTTAATATAATTTTGAATATTCCAAAAAAAATATTATAGACTTAGAGATACTAAAGTTTTTATCAAACTGGATGCTAATTTTGGATTTTGGCAAAACTCAATGGATGAAAAACACAGGGGGGGGGGGTAGATCTATGGGGAGATGTTTATAAGTTTTTAGTTAGGGGATCACTGGCTAGATGGCTCTACTAGGCTGTTTCCCTACAAAAGATATTTTACGCTGTCAGTGGTTTGAAAATCTGGATATAAATCAATTAACTTTTTAAAAAACTAATTAATTACTTCTAATTAAAAAGTTTTTACAATTTATAAATGACCTTTTGCTTAAAAAAAAATTTGATAGTATTACGTGCCAATTAAGTAGAAAAAAAAAAATTTTGTAACATTAAAATTCTGTATTCTTATTTAGGTACTAGAAGTGTTGAAGCTTATCCACCTGTTTGTTTGGAAGCCAACAAACCATATAAAATCCGTCTCGAGTTTGAAAGTATCTCAGGTCCTCACGGAGAAACGCCTACTGCTTCTGTTCTCATTGATTCGGTAGGTTGTCCCTAAATATGGAACTTCTTTAAAAATGCTGGGCAAGCGCATATAAAAGCCACATATACTGATAAACTATTTTCATACATTTTTTCTTAATAGATTGCACTCATTCCACATATCGATAGTATACCTTTCTTGGATACTCGTCCGGAAAATATTCATCGTCGTAATGAATATAATAAGTATCGTTGCCATGATGCCTTCTATGATGCCTCTCATCGCCACCTTAACGAAGAGGCCTGCAAGAAATACCATTATAGTATTGGCTTCTATACCTATGGCGGAGCATTCTGTAATTATTTTAATTTTTTCTTAAAAAAAATATATCAAAATTGAGTAGGATGGCAGCCAGGAAAGAAATCAGACAAAAATTTAATCAATCCTTATCCAATTTTATTTCGATTGCCATTATTTCGATGGGCAATCGAAATAAAATTGAATTAGGATTGATTAAATTTTTGTCTGATTTCTTTCCTGGCTGCCATCCTACTCATATCTGTCAATAGTACAGCCATCACCTTAATATTATATCAAAATTGTTTATTAATTACATTTGAAAATTACAGCTTGTCAGTGTGACCCCACCGGATCAGTAAGCTCAATTTGTCACACTCTTGGCGGTATTTGTCCATGTAAGGAGAATATCGTTGGACGTCGTTGCGACCGATGTGCCCCTGGAACCTATGGTTTTGGACCTCAAGGTTGCATAGGTAAGTTAAAACACTCGTTCTCCCATAGGAAATACAAAGAAATAGTACTCAAATTTAATCGTTGAATGACAATCGTGAGATTTACACCGAGGAAAACTTAGCTTTATATTTTATGCACTACTTAACGAGCAATGAAGGCTGAAGCCCCCCAATCCCCCCCCCCCCCCTCTGACTACGAGGCTGATTTGGAGTAAAATAATATACACCTTCAAACTTTTATTTATATTTTATTAAAGCGTTAAGATAAAAGAAAGTTTATTTCAAATAAAAGATAGAAATCACTACAAAATGGAATTAAAAAGATATAAATTTAATATTTTATATATTTTTTCGAGGGTCTCCACCATAGGCGGGGGGGTTCAGAATAAACAGTTTGAGGGGACGATTATTTGGCTAAGAGATGGCGATACCGCCGTTCCATTTCCAGTCCTCAGACGTCACAAATTTATTTTCTTTTTGACATCTGCCAAAGAGCTGGCAACGCTGCGTTCTAAGTAAATGTGGTAATATTGGAAATCCTTCATTCATTAACATAAAAGTATTATATTTTTTATTTCATTAATAAGATTTATTTATTTATTTTTGCTTTGCCTTATAATTTACAGCTTGCGACTGTAATTCAATTGGTGCTCTGGACAACATGTGCGAAGCCACTAGTGGACAATGCAGATGTAAACCGAACACTTATGGTCGAGTTTGTGACCAATGTCAACCCGGATTTTGGAACTTTCCTGATTGTCAAAGATGCGAATGCAACGGACATGCCGTCGCCTGTGACTCGCATACAGGCGTCTGCCTTGAATGCACCCATAACACCGAAGGACATCACTGCAACAGGCAAGTAACTCAATCCAACATTTTAAAGCTCTTGAATTTAATAACTTTAAAACTCCAAGACAATTGCTTATATGTTCTCCATAATTTCATGGACCAGCACATGATATATATATATATAATTTTAAATATTTCTTCATTTCATTAACGAGTCTAATTTTGCCTAGGTGTATCGAAGGTTTCTATGGAGATCCGCGAACCGAAGTGGATATACCGTGCCGACCTTGTTCCTGTCCCGATACAAAAGAATCGGGACATTCTTATGCCACTCGATGCTCCCTTGATGCTCGTCATGAGAATGTCATTTGTGAATGTGCAACTGGATATGGAGGTATTTATTTATATAAGTTTAAAATAGCTTTCAATATAGAAGTCGTATTGTCAAATGTATGGAGATATTAAACAAAACAAAACTTATCTTATATAAAATTCACATAATTCACAGTTTACAGTCAATAGATAATAGTATCATATTTGAGAAAAATAATATTTTCTCCTAATAAATAGAGAGGGCAAAAAAATCTTTCGACTTTTGTCAATTATGAGACCTTATTAAATACGAAGTTGAGAAGGGAGCGAGTTCGCAAAATATAATTTAAACAAAATCTTTGCAGCAAATTTTGAGAAAATAGGAAAAAACTGAAAAAGTACATCAGTAAAGTATTAGTATTTTTTGACAGATTTTGTTCAAAAGCTTATTTTCACCCCTTGGGGTGGAAACTTGACGGATTCTTTGCTCTATGATCTACCTGCTCTTGGATCTATGAGCTACCGTGAGTCGTGTGATAATTTTTTCAAAAAAGGCCCTTCTCTAAATCCCGAAAAATACTTTCCGAATATTTTAAAAATTTTTAAAGTGGTCCGTGGCTAAAGTTGAGTTAGAACCTCACCTCTAGATGGTCTAGAAGTGCCTAAACAATTAAGAGCGTGTTTAGTGTACGCTTTAAGTCGTGTTGTAACTTTATTATAATATAGGTCGATGTATTCAAAACTACCGACCTCCTAGAATAAAAAGTATTTTGAGATTTTGAAAAACGGCTTTTGCGACTTTTTTCGCCTCTCAGAGACTATTTATTCCGACTTTTTTCAATAAAAGAAAAAATAACTTTTTATTTAAAGTCTTTTGCGACATATGAGATTTCTTTCCTCTCAGCCAGGGTCTAAATGGCCTCCGATGTCGAAAAAGTAAACATGACTAACAATTTATTGAGGTATTTTTTTTATTTTTCAATAATTATTTTTTACTTTCATTTACCTATATATGTAATATATAGCCGAAAGGCTTATGAATTTAATTCATTAAAAAAAAAAAACCGCATTGAAAAATTCCTTATAATAGTGTATTTTTTTTAAAGTACGTTTAGACTGCCACTCCTACTCCCTCTTAAATTATTTTCTATGGTGACTGACTGTGATGATTCGGGGTGGTATTAACTTTATCGAAATAATATAAATAGACCAGTTGTCATAAATTTTTTTAAGTATTGGATTTGATATTTTTAATATTTCTCCTTTGAATTGTTTTAGGCGCCCGTTGCGATGTATGTTCGGATAATTTCTATGGCAACCCAGAAGTTAATGGAGGTTCTTGTCAACCCTGTAATTGCAGCAACAACATCGACGTGGCTCGGCCTGATAATTGTGATCCTCACACTGGAAAATGTCTACAATGTCTTTTCAACACTGAAGGCGATAATTGTGAACGCTGTAAACCAGATTTCTACGGCGATGCTGTTAATCAATTATGTCGGAGTAAGTTTTTCATATTAATCTACTAACAGAATTTTTTTATATAAATTTTAATTATTTTCTTGAAAAAAAATTTCGAATGCGTTGTGCTGAAAAATTACCAATGAAATGCGAACACCCTTCCGAATTCATTCTTGAGTCAGAGGCGTACCGAGGGGTTGGGGGGGGGGGACCGCCCCAGGTCTCACGTCGGCATAGGCCCCCGAATGATAGACAAGTATATTTGTTCAAAAGTAAAATTAATTCCGTTCTACAATGAGCCAGTCTCGTTTGACAAGCTTGGCTATAGGCCTATTATCAATTAAAAATGAGATTGCAATTCATGGGATTTTTGATGATTTAATCCAACAATTTTCAAAAGTCAAGGCTCTTAAAAAAACATTTCCTATTTTTTACTTTCCTGTGAAGTTTGCGTGTCTATTTTTACTTTCACTTGCCTATATATGTAATATATAGTGAGAAAGTATTTCTGTACTACATTGTATTCAATATTAAGTAATTTTACAATAAAATATCATAGAAGTTTTATACCTGTTGTTATTATAGTTCGTGTTAGACATTTGTCTACTTATATAACCATATTCATAGATATGTACAAAAAATATATATTAATATATATATAATGGTAGGCCCCCTCATCTATTGATGCCCCAAGCCCCCAACTGTCTCGGTACGCCCCTGTTCCTTGTCAAATCATCCAGTTATATAAGCCACCATCTCAGATTTGTATGAAATTTTTGTTTGAAATATTTGTTGTTGAAAAGCCACGTTATTCTAATTTATAAAAATTATTTTAATCATCTTCTTGTGTAACTTTATAATTTTTTACTTAATTTTGAAATTTGTGTGATTTTGTATTTTTTCCATTTATATTGGGAACCACTGAATTAAGCATTTTTATGTAATGAAATGCGATTTTTATTTATAAGAAATATATTAAGTCTTTTGTAATGCATAAAAATGAACCAATTTTTTTTTTTTAGATTGTGATTGTAATTTGCTTGGAACTGATCAGAAAGCTGGCTATTGTGATCGTATAACAGGCCAGTGTGCTTGTTTACCGAATGTCGAAGGCCTCTCCTGCGACCAGTGTAAAAAAAACCATTGGAAAATTGCAAGTGGACAAGGCTGCGAACCATGCAATTGTGATCCTAATGGTTCCACTGATGAACAATGTAATCACGTAAGTTGAGAAAGATTTTTAAGGGTTAAGCTATTTAATCTTAGTTTGTTTTTGGGCTGTGCAGTGCCTAAAGATATTTATTTTTAAAGTAACTCACTCTCCTAAAAATATTCCGACCCCTGCTTTAACCAATAGTGGTATAATTTAAAATATTTTAATTTACAAAAAGGAATGCAAGCATAAAGCATTTATTTTTTAATTAATTACAAAAAAAAGTTAAACCAGAAAGTGCCGAAAAAGAGCTTAATTAAATAATAAATAAAATAAACCAGAAAGCATAGATAGGGTCTAACATATTCCTATTACTACATTACTTATTTTATAATTTTTCAGTTTTTATAAATTGTATATTTATTTTTAGTATGATGGACAATGCACCTGTAAAGTTGGATTCGGCGGTCGGCAATGTAATCAATGCCAAGCGAATCATTGGGGCAATCCTAACCACCAGTGCCATTGTAAGTAAATTTATCCAGCTTCCAGAAATATTAAACACACTCCTAAACTGTAAAGCCCATGGTCAGTTCTAATTTATTCTGTTTTTCCATAGCTTGTGACTGTAATCCGGATGGTTCCGCTACACTGCAATGTCATCGCAATAACGGAAGTTGCGTATGCATAGAAGGCATTGGTGGTGAGAAATGTGATCAATGTGCACGAGGTTTCCTCGGTGAACATCTTAGCTGTACACCCTGCGGCGAATGTTTCGACAATTGGGATCGAATCCTCGGCGCCCTCAAAGGTTACTAAGGACTCCTATTACTATTTATCCCCAAAATTAAAATTATTCAAGGCTCTAAGAAAGAAAAATAATATTCTTATTTTATTCCTTAATGGATAACTAAAACAGTGACGTCATTTCAGTTTTTGCTTGGGGGAGGGGAGCAAAATTTTTTTTTACTTTTTGTGCTATTTAATTTATATAAATATATATACCTATATTTTTATCTATTACTTATTTATAAAGAGAGAGTGTGAGTTTATTTGTATATAGTGGCTAAGCTCAGAATTTACTATTTTCTTCCAAAACCTTGGGAGGGGGAGCAAATCCCCCCCCCTCTCCAATGCTTTTAATACTAGCGGTTGCAAGCTATGTAATAATTGACAATTGATTAAAAAAAAAATAACATTAAAATAAAAATATAAAAATAGCCCGGATTAACTCTGAAATTTAAAACAAAACAAAACAAAAATTTAGAATAAGTATCATTGTTTAGAAAAATTGAAAGTTGTGTGCGGTGCGACATTTAAAGATTGCTCCAACTCTAAATGTTTCAAGAAAAAAATAATATTTATTTAAAAATATTTTCATTAAAATTTTCCTTCTGAGGGACCTCAAACCTCTTTTTTAATCCTTTTAATTGGTCATGAAAAATAAATATTTAAATTTTTATATTCGGATTTAAAATTGAAACTTTTTTTGAAGTCCGGGGGGGGGGGGGGGGGGGTATTAACATACACTCTCGGGTTATTTGTAAAAATATATTAAAATATGTAATTTGATCTCATTAATCTTAATTTTTCTTTTAGAAAAGACACTGGCTGCTATAAGCGCTGCTTCAAAAATCAAACAAACTGGAGTAACTGGTGCTTACACCACAGAATTTATATCAATGGAGAAAAAAATTAATGAAGTGGAACAAATTCTGAATAGCACAACAATCAGTCCTCAAGATTTGGAAAAATTAACTTCACTTATAGATAAATTAAGGTAATATACAAGAGTGAAATCAAATTTCAACACTACCCTAATTTTTAATTTTAGAAAAAAAAAACATTTCCCTTTAACTTCATGAATAGAATATTTACTCTCCGAAAGACTTAAGAATAGGTCAAATCAGCCCAATGTATTTGAGAGTAAAAAGACAAAAAATATATTTTGATGTATATATTCTTTATAATCTCTCTAGGAGGCCACTTAACAGCAATCCTTCTTCAGTGAGAACTGGATCTTAACGGTGTGACATTCATGTTGCATAGAACCATTAACAAAATGAAACACCAGAAATCGTCAACAAAAACCATGTAAATGTGGCACAGAACATCAACTTTGACAGGATGTCAACCAAATTATCGGATATATATATATTTATATCATTATTCTAATTTTATAACAGCCACAATTCGTTTTATAATCGTAATTTAAAAAAAAGCATTCTATTATGTAAAATGCTCACGAATTTAAATCATTTAAAAAATTACTTTAAAATAGGGATGAAACGATACCAGTGAGGTATCGATACTTTTACTCGGTACCGGTATCGGTCGCAAAGTATCGAGTACCTACTAGGTATCGATTGAAAAGTATCGATACTTACTGTATCGGTCAATTTTTTCGTACAATTAAAAAAGAAGCTAAAACAGCAGTAAATGCTGATATATAATATTTATTCATATAATAAAAAAAAAAAAAACAATTATATCGAATAGAACAAAAAAACAATCAAGATTCCAGGAACTTTGGTACCAGGGAGATTTAATAAAAAAATATTTTATTTAATTTCTATTTGCTGACGCTTCGGTTGCCAATCACGACCTTCATCATCGGAGACCTTCAAGTAGCAAGTATATGATAATATTTTTGCACATATCAAAGTAAAAATAAATTTATAAAATTGCAATGAATATTATTAAAATATTATTACCTAATTATAATTGACAATATTTTCTGAAGGTCAAATTGGAGACCGAAACGTCGGCAAATAGAAATTAAATAAAAAATTTTTATTTAATCTCCTGGCTGCAAAAAGTTCCTGCGAATCTTGATTAAATCTCTAGAGCCATGAAACATCAAGTTCTAGGAGAAAAAAAAAACGATGACAGAAAAAATTCAGTTTTTGATGACCTACTCAAAAATAATACAGTGGTACAACTATTCCACTTATTTCTATTGTAAATAAGAACAAATGTACGTAAAGGTTTTTGCGACTTAACTAATCATACGACGTGGACCGAGTATCGATACGAGTATTTTTGACCGATACTTACTTGGTACTCGATTCCAAAGTATCGATTCCAAAAGTACTTGGTATCGAAAGAAAAGTATCGAGTAAGACTTGTATTTACTCGTATCGTTTCATCCCTACTTTAAAATGCCTCACTAAAGATTCATTTACCCTCCTGAAGCCCCTTAAGATCCAGTTCTCACTGAAAAAGGCATGCTGTTAAGTGGCCGAAACCTTAGGGTCTGAGATTTTTGTTAATAACTGAAGAGATTATAAAGAATATATACATCTAAATATATTGTTTATCTTTTTACTCTCAAATACTTGTACATTGGGCTGCTTTGACCTATTCTTAAACCATTCTATTCCTTTTTCCAATTTATAGATGATATATTGATTGAATATTGAATTTTTTTTAGGAATAATTTAAATGAATCAGAGAAATCTTATAATGATGCTGAAAAAGTCCACCAGAATATTAACCAACGAATTTCATTCGCTAATTTATCATTGAGTGATTTACGTAAAAAAGCTGAGACACTTAAAAATAACGCCCTCGGCCTAAAAGACAACGGCACTATACTGCAAGAAGCTAACGTAGAAGGTTTGTGTTTTTTAGTGTAAATATTCCATTCAGTCATAATTGAAATCTTTATTCTATAAAAAGAAAAATTTAAAAATGAGCCCATTCGAAATTCAGTTAACTGTACAGTGTTATACCTATCCATCTGCACAGTTAAACTGAGGGTGTATGGGCCCCTTAACATTAATAATAATAAACTTTTTAATTGCGATATTTTGATTACAGGTGCACTTCGATTAACACAGGAAGCCCAGAAACGATCACGAGAAGCCCAAGAATTGGCCGTGGGAACTCGAGGGGTTATCTCAGAAGCAGAACGTATGTCCCGAAGAACAGAAGCGAGAGTCAATCGAACGGCCGATTCGCAGAAAGAACAAGAAGAACGACATCAAGAAACTATGCAGGAACTAGCAAATAAACTTAGCGATCTTGAATCGAACATTCCTGATCTTAACAACTTGGTATTTTATTTATTTTTATAGTATTTTTCGCTCTGTTTCCTAAAAAACTTTTCTAGCTCAACCAAATCAAACAGGAAGTTTAATTTTCGAGGTCACTAAAATGACTAAAACAGCCTTTTTTGCAAGCGAATATTTTAAAATCGTTTTGCAAAATTTATTTTTTACTTTCTCTTACCTATATATGTAATATATAGAGAAAAAGTATTGCGATCATGTCAAAAATTCGATGTCGAGATTTTGAGGTCCCCTGAGTCCAAAAAAGTGGGTCCCGCAAATTGGTCTGTCTGTGTGGACATTTTTAAGCATGAAGGAAATGAGCTAAGAGGTTGAAATTTTATATTTAAGTTAGTCATCACCCTGAGCCGTGAAAATAAGCTTTTGAACAAAATCGGCCAAAAAGTACTAGTACTTTACTGATGTACTTTTTCAGTTTTTTTTTGATTTTCTAAAAATACCTTCTAACGATTTTGATTAAATTTCATAAATCAATTATTTTTTAGATGCTCTTTAAAAAGTATATCAGTAAAATTTTTCGTGAAGTACACTTTACTAGTGTAGTATTTCAGATTTTTTAAATTCATTTTTCGGCTCTTCCTTCAATAGAGCCAATGTTAAATCCCTATTAAGATTTTTTTTGGAAATTTCGATTCAAAAGGGGGAACTTTTTACACATTTAAAAAAAAATTTTCTATTTATTATGAAATTTTTATTTATTTAGGATTCTCTATTGTGTATAAAATATCCAAATATGAGATTAAAATTTTGAAAAATAACCATAGTTTATTTCAAGCAGTCATCATTTAAAATGCAAGTTTGGAACTAAGTGGCTATGGGAAATATATGTATATATATATATATATATATATATACACAAAAAATCGGACAGTACACAACTTTCTCTTACCTTCGATAATCGAAAGTTGTGTACTGTGCTACTATCACACCAGATTTTTCAGATATAAATTGAGCTTACTCGAATTAGTAAAAATAAAAAAAAATCTTTTTTGTTTAGTGTTAATGTTATTGATTATTTTTAGATTTGTGATAAAAGAGGAGATCCATGTGACACTCTTTGCGGGGGAGCTGGATGTGGCTCTTGTGGTGGACTTTCTTGTGAAAATGGAACCGTAAGCAAAGCAGACCAAGCTCTTCAATATGCTCAAAATGCGGATAAGAAAATCAAGGAACATGAAACCAAAACCAGCGAAGCACTTCGAGGGGTAATTTGTTATATTCCATACATAGTATACTAGACTACCCCGCTGCATCGGGCTTGTAGGGGTTGAGAGACACCCCCAGCTCGTCACTCTGAAAATAAATTCTATTTTTTTTTATTAACACCCTCTTGGTTATTCAACGAAATTCAAGCTAGCAAAATTGGATCTACTTCTCTCTAGTTTTAGGTATTATCAAGTCCTTCCCCTTTCATTATCATTATTGTTGGTATTTTTTATTTATACTTATTATTAGAACAGAATCATAATGTAGCTGACTTTACGGCAAGGAAGATTCAAATTATTTTACATGTTAAAAGAATATCTATTGTAAATATTATTTTCATTTTCCTCTGGACAAGCGTCCGTTTTTGAAGCATTAGGAATTAATTCATTTAGAAAAATTCAACCTTTTGATTTCTTCTTCCATCCTTGGCGAAAATTCAGCTCTATTTTCGTTCTTTCGGCATCACTCATAAAAAAAGCTCTTTCTAATATACTTATTATTTTATTTTCAGATCAAAGTTGCCAAAGCAGAAACAGATCAAGCCCTCAAATTAGCGAAAGAAGCACACAATACCGCTTCCCTGGCTCGAAATCAATCTGAACATCTTCTCTCCGAAAGAAACAATCTGATTGATCAGTTGCAAATGTTTATAAATTCGTCAGGCGCTCAACCTTCTGAAATTAAACAATTAGCTAAGCAGGTATTATTTGGTGCTTTTTAAGTAAAGCTGAGACGACGAGGGGCAGAGACAGACAAAATAAAACCATCTGATTCAATCATCCAGAGATGTTATTAATAAATTTAGACGAAATTAAATAAATTTAATTTGAGAGGTCTGGTAGCAATGCCGAAATGTACATAAATTGTTGAAATGTCAATTTTAATTTCAATAAAACGTTGAAATTTTAATTAGATTTTAATTTTAATAAACTCTTGCAAGACATAACCTAGAGTAAAGGTTTTGTTAAATTAAATTTTATTAAAGTTTACCGCTCGTATTAGGGAGGCGCAAAAAAACCGACTAATTTTTTTTTTCGAGTGTCGTATGAAAATATGTTAGTTTATCATCTTTTAAGAGACCTCCAAAGATGAGCTCAAAAAAAATAATTTTTAAGGGACGCTCAAAATTTTTAAAAATATCCAAAATCATTTCTTTTTTCTTTTTATTTTTTTTTCTCGTTACTGTAGAATATTATAGAAGAAAACAAAAATACGTTTTTCAAAATTCCAACTTAAAATATTAATTTTTAAAGGTCGCTCAAAATTTTTTTTAATTTGTCAGTGCATTGCTTTCGATGTTTTCGAGCGACCTTTAAATATTCATATTAAAGATTTAATAATTTTTTTTCTTTTAATTAGTAAGATATTTTCGAAAAATGCACCACGAAATGAACAAAAAATCAAACAGAATACTGAAAATATAATTTTTTAATAACTTACTATTTTGCAAATTAAGGTATTAATCTCGAAACGTCTCCGGCATCGAGAAGCCTATAAATATTTATTTGGCTGAATCTGCCCTTAGTAGAATCAAATTATTTTTACTTTTTTCTTTTTATTTATTTATTTATTTTTTTTGTTTCAGACATTAGAAAAACAAATAAAATTACAACCGGGACAAATTACAGATTTAGCAAATAAAATCAATCAAACCATTGTTTCTTTGACAGATATTGATACAATTCTCAATGAGACCTCGGATGATCTTGCATTGGCTAACACTTTGAAAGACCAAGCGGATAAGGCTAGGTAAATATGGACGTCATTTATTTTTATAAATATAAATATATCGGTGGCAAAAATGGCTGGTGGCCTTATGTCAACGTCATTTTAAATAAATAAACAAGATTCAAAACTCAATTTCAATTGTTAAAGAATTAGGCAAGAAATGACAAAATTTTGTCTACCCCATAATTTGGAAATTAATTTAGGAATTAATCAAAGGAAAGTTTTGTGGAATGCCTGCAACATTTCTTTCCTTTTGCGGGTGCAGGAATTTTTTCTTCCTAGAATAATATTGCCATTGTCTTGATCGATCAACCCCTTCTAATTACAAAAATTAAACACCGTATTAAGGCACATAAAAAAAAAAATAATTATGTACATATGTTCCATAGGACAACGTCCCAGAACATTCTTGTTTGTGTTAAATAAATAAATAATTAAAAGTACACAATATTAAGTTTTAGATTTCAATTAATATTCCTTTTATGGGCTCATATCTTAAACATTTCGCATTTCTTTTGCCCAGAGTCGAGGTGAAATCAAAAAAATGCGCCTCGCTTTTCTGAGTTATTTAAAAGTGAGCATATATGAAACAAATAAAATTCTATAGGGGTTTTATTTAAGTGAAAATATTTCCTCGCTTTAAATAACTCAGAAAAGCGAGGCGCATTTTTACTTTTTTTGATTTCACCCCGTCTTTATTTATTATTCTAATTTATAATTGTCTTTAGGAAAGAAGCAGAAGGAACTTTTCAATCCGCTCAAGATGTGATTTCCTCATTAGAAAAAGCGAAAGAGGCTCAAGAGAAGGCAGAAGAAGCTATAAAACGAGTTAATAAGAATATAGAAACTGCTAACAAGGATTTGACTCAAGTAAGAAAATTTTGAAATAAATTTTTTAAATCTTACACTATGCAACTCTGAGATGCTGAAATGGCTAAATCAAAATTATTTATCCTTGATCAATTTGTGCCTGACTAATTTAATTAAGGATAAGCAAAATTAAAGGTTTATTTAATGTGATAATGATTAAAGGTTTATTTAATATTTTATTCGCAGCATAGATTAAGGCTAACATATTTGATATTTAAAAGAAATATACAGTCTTATTTGAGCTTTGGTTGAAAAAATTCAAGGCTCTACGTAGTTTGCATAGATAAATGTTGACCAATGTTAACATATGGCACAAAAATCCAACTAACAGGCAGGGCCCACTAGTGAGTGCCTCAAACAGCCAGTCCGCTTTATTTTAAAAATTATTTTTCTGTATATATATTTATTACTCTATTTTATTTTTCTCTCTCTCTGTATATATATAAAATAGGTTAATTTCTTTAGTTAGAAAAAATAGGAAATTGGAGCCTCTGATTGCGTAAAAGATCATAAATAAATAAAAATAAATTTTTTTCGATTTTCTAAAGTTTTCTAATTGATTTAAATTCGTAAGCATTTTACGTAATACAGTGCTTTTTTTAAATTAAGATTAATTAAATAATAATTTTTTTATATTTATAGAAATTGCAAAAAAAAAATACTTATAAAAATTGTATTTTTTTTTTAATCTAAAAATGTAAAAATCATTAATTAACCCCCCCCCCGAGTTTCAAAAAAAATTTAACCCGGGGCGCGGTCTCCCTCCTTCTTCCCAAAACTCCAAAAACCCCGATCCCCAAATTGAAAATGGAACCGGGGATTCTGGTCCCGGTGTCATTCATATCCAACCTTATAGGTTTTACCAAAGTAAAAAATAAATTTCTTATTTATTTAAAAATAATTGCCAAATAGTTCAGCACTCTTGCAAAAGATGGCAAGCTAGTCAACCTGGTATTATCAAATCACTTATAAGCCTATATTTATATATTTTTATGCTGTTATAAATGATATATAATATATAATAATATTTATAAACTATTCATTATTAAAAGATGAACAAAAATTAAACAAATACAAGAGATTGAATATAGTCCTACCATCCTGCCATCTGTTGGCAAATTTTCGTAATATTGGGCTTTTTGGCTAAATTTTTAAGACCCCTAACGCCATCTTAATGGCAAAAACATGCGAACAGCTTGCTTCCTATAGCGCCTTAATTATATTCTTCATGGACCCCTCCCTATTTTATGATATATATAATTCCATATTTACTTAGTCATATTTAATAATAGTTTTTTATTAATTTTAGATCCGAAGTGAATACGGCGATGCTCAAAGTAAAGTGAACGACACAGAAAATGATTTGTCAGCCCTAAACACTCGACTTGATGGTCTTCAAGCAAAAGTAGTTAAGAATAAAATTGATATTGAGAAAGTAAAAGAAGAATCTCAACGGGTAGCCGAGGAAGCGAGCAAAGCACAACGCGATTCTGAGAAATTAGCCAAAATTTATCAGGACACGACTGATTCGTTAAGCGAGGCAAAATACAAAACTGATTTGACACTTGAAAAGGCTTTGAAATTGAAAGAGAAAGCCATCCAGCTGTCACTCAATTCGACTACCAAACTTAAATCTCTAGAAGGTATTGTTTTGTTGACTATACTTAAATAAAATAAAATAATCCCCCCCCCCCCACCCCCTTTAGATATTAAAATTTCCTCCTTGAAATAATCTAAATTCCAAGTAATAAATATATACATTTTGATATAATTTGACTGTTCGAATATTGATATGATGTGATCGAACGATATATTTAATTTTATTTAATCTTTTCTTCCCAAAGACACAATATTCAATCGTCTTATTAATAAATAAATTTAATTTTTCAGAAATGCAAAATAATTTCAATGATCATGAAAATGAACTTCTTGAATATTCAAGATCGATTGATGAACTGACTGCAAGGATGAACAACACTCTTCAGGAGATCGCCAAACAATCTGAAAGATATCGCATTTGTGAATCCTAATTTAAGTTTCAATCATTCATTAACTAATGAACTTATATCATGTGCCAAAATATTTGTTTATATCAGAGTTTTTTTTTTCTTAGTAATTTTATAGTATGAAATAAAATGGGACAGAGGGACCTAAATATCTTTTTAAGAATGAGTTAGTGAATAGAATTTGGAACTAGTTTTATCAAAATTTATCCATTTGTGTTCTTTTTTCAACTCGATATTATTCATAGGCGCCGATTTTTATATTTTTTAAGAAATTATTAAATATCTAATACCAGGTTTAAAAGAATTAACTCTCCGTGTATATTCATATTGAAGTAAAACAAAAGATAAATCTCTAGAGCAAAAATAGAACTCAGATTCATGAAATTTTATTTTCCATGTGATATATAGGCCTATTAATTTCGCCTATATTTATCCAATAGATGATTATTTACAATTGGAACTATTCTTTCTTTTAATTCTTGATTTAGAATTATATATTTATAAATTCGGATTATATTAGGTTTGTTCGATTGTCTTGCCATGGTAAAAAGTGCAAAGCTGCCCAGGCAAGCTCTCTAGGTCAAAAGGTGCAAACGTACTCAAACTGCATAGAACAAAAAGTGCAACTTTTTCTCTCTGTTCGATTGAAGTCATGAACTTGCAAAATGAGTTCTTAATAACCTAACCTAACCTTCAGTATTTTGGATTGTTTCGAATATTTTTATAAGGTTGGTCCCTAAATAAATAAAAATAGAAAATTAATTTAAAAAAATAAAAATAAACCCTAAAATATACTTATCTTTTTTTTGTTGTTATATTAATATAATGGAGGTGGATTGAGGGAAAATGACGACAAAAGGTTGTCATCTCGGCATGCGAAATTCGCACCAGCTTTTCGATTGGGTCAAATTATGCAGCAATATCTACATTTTCTGCTCCGGGCTGTTTCAAACGAACAGAATGCAAGTTTTGCTAACGTGCACCTAGCGTGCAAAAAATGAAACGAACAGAATTAGAATGCAACGGAAAATGTGTAAATTACACTGCAATGGCAAGCGAAACGAGCAAACCTAATATATCTTTTTTTTTTTAAAGCTCTACAAGACCCTTATTCAATATGTATTTTTAATAAACTTATATTTCAGAAAGAAATAGGAGCTCGAACTCGGAAGTTCGATTTAAGAGAACCTCCGCTTTTGATTCTCGTTTGCAACTAAATTCCTCTTATTAAAAATCATCTGTAAAAATTCTTTAGATTTTAAATATGAAAAATGCAAAAATATTCTGATAAGGAACATAAAATGTTCACAAATGAGAGAGAGGAATTTATTTATTTGTGTTGCAACTTAAGTTATTTTGTTATTTAAAATGCAAATTTCTTATATCATAATCCATTCACCTGAGAATTTTGTATGTTTTAAGTATATTATAATAATGAACCCCTTCCTAATTCGGCGCCGATGTTAACATACTCATATATATTAGCTTACAATTTTTTGGAGTTAATTTTATGATTTTTTTATTAAGCTCTTGAAATATTCGATGGTGGCATTGCTTTTTTATTATTATTTATATAATTTATCTACCTCTTTTCTATCTATAATTTTGTATTTTTTCTTATTTTGACTCGAACTAAACTACTAGTCTCTGCCACTATCTCCTATTTAATTTCGTTATAATAAATGTATTTTTAAAAAATGAGAGTTAAAGAAAAATTTTAATTTAGAAATAATATTTTTATAAAGATTAGATTTACAAAAACTTATATAAAGAAAAATTTAAATTGTTGCAAGGCTGATACTTTTTTAAATGTATTTGTTTGATTGTACAATAAGTTAATAATAAATAATAACAAAAATATATGTATTTTCATAAATTTATCAACAGTGGCGTAGCGAGCTTAACTCGCGTCCGGGGCACAATACCTTTTTAGCGCCCCTCCACCCATGCGAAAACCATATAATATTATATGTAAAATATTCTCACAAATTAATAAATAAATAGTCATAGGCTTAAGGTAGGCTTTAAATTTGAGGTAAAAAATGTTTTGTTTTGCGGACCATTTGGCGCCCCTTTGTGAGTAGCGCCCGGGGCATGACCCCCCCCCCCCCCCTCGCTACGCCACTGACTGAGGTTGTTTTATTTGAGAAAGAAAGACGGTAGGTAAATTTTCAGAATTTTTTATTAGTTTACAAAGCAATATAATATTTCCAAATATTTCAGAGACGTATCGGCACCCCTTCTTCAGTGAATTTCGAAATATTTGGAAATAATGCCTTGTAAACTATTAAAAATTGCTGAACATTTACCGTTTTTCTTTCTCAAATAAACCAACTTCAGCAATATTATATTCTAAAATCTGCGGAAAAATAACTTTGAAATCTTTCTTGTATTTAATTTAGAAAAAAAATATTTTCGACGATAACAAATGTATTTATTAATATAATCAATCAATCAATGGAATGCAATTATTAATATATTTTTTATTCATAGGTTTTAATTTTATTTTTTAATAATTTGTATAAAAAATATAAAAAAAATATGTTCTTTGTAACAGGAGTGAACAGGAGAATAGAATAGTAGAGGAGTGTGTTGGCGCCAAAAAAAAAATAACCTCCTCTCTGTTTTTAATCTCCGGGTATTTGGAAATTTATCATATAAATTATGTATATCTGATTTGTGCTGCACTCTTGTGGAAACTTTGAAAATTATAATTATAATTCTAAAAGTCTCCACAAGATAGCAGCACTAATCAGCATGAGATATCTTCTTAATTTATATGATAAATTTCCAATGATTATACCAGGACATAGGCGTAGCCAGAAATTTTTGATGGGGGGTTCAAGAAAATTTTTTCAAACATTCGAAAAATTTAATGGGCTACTGCTAAGCCTATGTCTGGGTATAATCATTGGAAATTTATCATATAAATTAAGAAGATATCTCATGCTGATTAGTGCTGCTATCTTGTGGAGACTTTTAGAATTATAATTATAATTTTCAAAGTTTCCACAAGAGTGCAGCACAAATCAGATATATCATAATTTATATGATAAATTTCCAAATACCCGGAGATTAAAAACAGAGAGGAGGTTATTTTTTTTTTTGGCGCCAACGCACTCCTCTACTATTCTATTCTCCTGTTCACTCCTGTTACAAAAACATATTTTTTTTATATTTTTTATACAAATTATTAAAAAATAAAATTAAAAAGTTTGAAGAATATTAATTAATAATAATCATTATATAAATATTAACAATTAATTAATTAAATTTGTTATATATAGACTTATAGCCAAAATACATTAAAATATATTATATTTTCTAAATTAATAATACTGAAAAACGAAATTCGTAGCTCCGTAATCATCTCAAAAATTTTATATTTTCCAAAGTAAAATCAAGTTTCAAGAAATTGAAAATCGGAAACTAAATTGAATAGGCCTATATCAAGGGGGGATACATGGGGGGGGGGGGGAGTAAAGGAGGTAATTACCTCCCCCTCCCCCGAGATTTGAGAAAAATATTTTTTTTTGGGAATTAAATTTTATTTTGAATATAAAATTTTAAAAATTAATACTTACCAGTAAAAATTTGATTTATGGAATGAAAAGATCCAAGGAATGGCAGGGATTATAGAGGCATCGAGAAAGGTTGGTCGAGTAATGACGAGAGAAAAGGATTATGTAGGAGGAAGGAATGTTAGATTAGAAGGTGGATGGATTGTATAATCGAGGACTGCAAGCAGAAGGGATTGGAGTCTGAGGAATGAGTAGCCATTGTGGAGATCGAGAATTAAAACGAGAGACTCGTAGAATAAAAATAAAAAAGAAAATAGGGATAACCACCAGTAATTGGATGGGAGGTCATGTATAGGCCTTTATATATATATATTTTCCTATCTCCCAACAGAGATTAAATCCAATTAGAGAGACTGAGGAGATATTGGCAATGTTTGAACATTTACTGCAAGTGAGATTTCAACCCGAGTTGGATAGCAACCCTAGATTCGTAATCCGCAGATTATCCGATTAGTTATGAACCTATATATATATATTAGGGTGGTCCAAAAAACTGAACTTATTTAAATACACCAAGCCACCCTCTAATTTTGTTCCAACATACAACAATAGTCACCACACAAAATGTCAGCATCCTACGGCAAATGGAAAGCAGTGCTCAATCTATGTTAATTTTGAAAATTTTGCTATATATTAACGTTTTTTTTTTAATATTTTTTGATTCAGGCTATTTGAGGGTTTATTTTTGATATGAGTGACAAATAGAAGAAAAGAACATTAAAATAACAGGAGGAAATATAAATACAATACGAAAGCTGATATACATATATACGTGTACAGTGTTAATAATAGGAAATTAGTTGTTTTTTTTTTTCCAGATAAACAGTTTACTTAAGCAGTTAATATTACACATTTACTATAATTTCAGAATATAAATATAAAAGTTACAAAATAAATATTGGTATCTACAAGTAAACAATTTTGTTTATTTTATTTACCAACATTTAAAAAATTACGCTATTTTAACTTTTGTACCCTTAATGAGCACTGCCTTCTTATTTATCTATCAACTTGAGATTTCGGGAAATTATTTATATTACCAAATAGAACTAAATTAGGGGGTGGCCTTGTCTCCTGCTTAAACTTCAGTTTTTTCCATAGTAATATGAACCACACTAATATATATATATATATATATTTTCCTCTCGGCTGCTGAGGGTTTATTGTATTTATTTATTAAATTATATTATACCGGTGACAACCGGGGGATGTGTCTTATATATATATATATATATATTCATAATAACAACGGGTTTCAGAGTTGAAAAAAATTCTAAATGAAAAATTGTAAAAATTAAAATTTTCATTTAATATCAAGTGTCATATGAAGTAATTAAATATCCTTATTTTCTTATCCAGATATTTAAAAACTCCACGATGCAAATTATTAACAGTGAATAAATTCTCTCAAAATTAAAAATAGAAATGTCATCACATAAATTGGGAATTAAGTTTTATGGAATATATGAGGATATAAAAAATAAAATTAAAAACGAAATAAATTAATAATTGAAATAATTTTTATTAATATGCTAATTTTATATTTATATCAGATTTATTGAAAATTTCTCTGAAATTTATTAATATTCCATTTATTTTCATTGACAAGTGATGAGAGAGAAAGAGATAGGAAACAGCATCTCATATAACAGTATCCATATGAAAAATAAAATTTAAATAATAAATTATTTTAACTTTAAAATATAAAATGTAAGAATTTTTTTAAATTAATTTTGTTTTTAAAATAATTTTATTGCTTTGAAAAAAGAAAATACGAATTTTTAACAGACATGTGAATTTAATTTTTTTTTTTTTGATATACATAATGAAAAATAAATTAAAAGAAAAAAATTTATATAAAAAATTATCCTAAATCATTTTTTAAAGTTAGAATAATTTATTTCATAAAATTTTTTCCCTCTTATAAATTAGTTTAATGAATAAATGTCAAGGAGTTTGTCGTCCATTTGACAGCTTCTCTGATTTGCCTGTCAATTCGTGCCAAGGCTAATAGATGACAAGGTTGTCTCATACGGCTCGACCAATCAGAGCGAAGGAGGGAATTCGTCATCAAGAAGCCCAAATTTGAATTCTTATTTAACATATCGTATTTATCTCTCTCTGGCTTTTTACGATTTATATTTAAAAGTTGTTCATTTTAATTTTCTTTCATCATTTTTGATAGTTGAATATAAATTTTAAATTAAAATATTTAATTTTTCCTTTTACTTTCTCTTACCTATATGACAATATTATATAATAATAATAATAATAATAATAATAAATTTTATTTGTTCCTTGGGACATACCTGGTACATGTATGTATGGAACTCGTTAAATACATCATATATTACAAAATTCCTTTACAGCATAATAGGCATTATTTACAAGAAAGCGAGAGAGCGACGACCTGAAAACCTGTGACATAAACATATTTTTAAGGTCCCCCGGCAGGTTGTTATAAATTTTTGTACACAAATAGTATGGATTTCTCTCACTTATTGAAAGTTTATGCTTTGGGATTAATAAATCGCTCCCATTTCTGGTATTGTGGGAGTGGGAATCCGAAAGCTTAGGAAAATCTGGGAAATTCTGCCTAAGATATAGGACGGCATGAAATATATATAGACTGGGAAAGGTCATTATTTTCAACTTCTTAAAAATTTCCCTACAAGGTGCATCGGAATTTGCACATACAATATTCCTCACAGCCCTCTTTTGAAGAATAAACACTCTCATCCAGTCTCTACTCTGACCCCAGCATAAGATGTTATAGCCCATCAGAGAGTGAAAGTGGGCAAAATAATAATTCCTAGCAGCCTCCGAACCAACAATATGGCATAGCCTACGTATAGCGAAGCACGCGGATGCCAATTTTCCACAAAGATGATCAATGTGAGAGCTCCACCTAAGTTCACAGTCAATATAAGTTCCCAAGAACTTAGTACTGTCACACAAGCCGATCTCTCCATCCAAAAGGACCAAATCATCCCCAAGTATATATAAGTAGAAAGTATTTTTTTCCGAATTGTCTTCATTTTTGTTTTACTTTCTATTATTTAATTAATATATTTAAAAAAAAATTATTTTCTCTAGTGCTGAAAAAAACATTAAATATTTCAAAAAAATAAAAATGGAACATATTTTAAATAAAATAAATAAATTTATTATGACCCGCTTAGATGCACCAATCCTCGGTGGCTAGGTCCAACAAACACAATACAAATTTAAATATAATAATAACAAAACAAAAGGGAAAAAAATAGAAATGTATAGTAAACGTATCATTAGCCATCCCGACATTCGCCTTAAGTTGTTAAGGAAAACCTGGCCAAAAACCTTAACAAGGATGGTATGACCTCTCTACCTAAACTATTTCATAAGAAATAAATATTAATAGAATAATAGACAGGAAGAAAGGATGTCAGCCAAAAGGAGAGCCCCTATCGAATAAAAATCTCAATCCAGAAGGCGTTTCGGTTTTAATTAAATAAAGCCATCATCAGTTCTCAAGAGATTATTGGCTGTGCAAATGTTATATTTTTATATAATTTTGTATATGTTTATATAAAACAACACTCTGTGCATCCCAACCTTGGAGCCAATAATCTCTTGAGAACTGATGATGGCTTTATTTAATTAAAACCGAAACGCCTTCTGGATTGAGATCTTTATTCGATAGGGGCTGTCCTGTTTGGCTGACATCCTCTCTTCCTGTCTATTATTCTATTAGTATTTATTTCTTATGAAATAGTTTTCTTCTTTTTTTTAAGATTTTTTTCTTCCCTCGTCAGAAAGTTTTCTTTTCATTAAAGAAATTCTATTGGTACCTACTCTTTGAGAATTAAAAAATTTTATTCTAAGTAAAACTCTTAATTTAACGAATGATTTTTCTAAAATTATAGGAATTTCTGGGCATTTTTTAAATACATATTTTAGTTATTTTATTTACTATGTTTTTTTATTTTTTTAAACTGCCTTTGTTATATTTTTTTTCTTCATCTAATTTATCTTCTTCATCTTTTTCTGTCTGTGAACTATTTGTTTGTAGACTTGAAGTTTCAGAAACCTTCTTCATTAAATCTTCCAATATTTCTTTTTCTTCCTTTCTTTTATCTCGGGCCAATCGGGCTGATTCCTCAGGAATTGGTACATCACTTGGTTTTAAAAATAACGATGGAACAGCTGAAAAAATTGATATATTAATAATATAAAATAAAAAGTAAAATTAGAATCTTAGTGGACATTGGTATAGCCTATAGTGAAAAAAGCCTTGTATATATATATATATATATATATATATATATAGAGTATTTTTTACCTACCTGTTGGCTTTAATCGAATTTTGGGAGGTAAATTCATAATTTTCGCTCGCATGTCTTCTTGAAAATCAGATTTTGCACGTTGCAAATTCTTCCCGTTTTTGGATTTACACTATCTTTTCGATAACTTCTTCTAATCCATTCTTTTCGTAGGTTATCATCTTTTGGAAATGAAAAAAAACAATAATTTTTCTTCTCCTTCCTTTTGTTTATAAAAAGAATTTTTACAAATTGCAACTGAGCAAATTATTCCAGGCATCTAAAAGAATGATTAGAAACAAATATATATTTTAAATAATTGATTTAGTATTTCATTAATTACCTTGAATCCATGTAAAGAAAGCGCCACAAACACACAAATGAAAAGTTGATTGAAAAAGATGAAAAAACAGCCTAAATCGAATATTTTGAAAAAAGGTTATGATTAGAATAATATATATATTTTTTAACTATTTGATTTAACATTCAATTAATTACCTCCAATATAAGCAAATTTGATAAAACAATGTCCAAATCGATTTATTAAAGCATGTGTAATGTGAAGCACAAATTATCAAATAGCTATGGGCGCTCAGAGCGTTTGTCACTAGGGAATCTTGGACTCGAGTGACGTCATCTGCCAAAACCCCCCACCATTTTCC
>JAKCPI010001709.1:0-22444 GCA_023213315.1 Euborellia annulipes | reverse complement strand
TAATAAGCCAGATGTGCATTCTTATTAATTGCCTTGAAAAAATGGGGCACTTGATTAAGAAAAGGCGAGGGTCCGCAGTAAGCGGGCTAGTGTAAATGCATCCTCTTACTTAAATACAAGCTTTATTTTGAGAAGGAATAGCCAGCCATAGCCATTTGTGTATGTATCTTGATATCACGCATGAATAGACATTGGACTGTGTGTGACATGAACATGCATGCATGCATTGTATGTGGCCTTCCGCAAGTGATGTGGGTTATCAGGGCATGATCCATCCGTTGGGAATCCCACCAGTGATTATCAATGCTTCCTCCTTCTGGGGGTTAACATTTAACGAGGCCTTGCACGTCCACTTGATCAAGGAGGCGCCACCATCGCTTGGCTTTATCTCTCCCAATTACGCTCACCACCCTTTCTTCGTTTATCCCTTGGGAGGGGGGACACAAGCAACCTCTCTCTCTCTTTTACCGTTAAAATAAATGCGGGACATTTAGATAAAACCGGGTCTTTATATGCAGCCCATTTTAATGTTTTTTTTTTTTTTTTTTCTTAAACAAACATCGGTGTAGTCAATCAATAACGTTCCTTGGGAGTAGAATACGTTCCTGGAACTTTGCAGTTATCCATTTCATGAGTACTAGCCGCGCCGCCCCACTGCGGCGGACCCTTTTTTTATGAAAAAAAAATTCGTGTATAAATTTAATAATAATAATTTATTCCTTCCTCAAGACATACATAATATGTATGGAAGTTGTCCGTTACAATCACTTAATACATATCTCATTAAACATATTAGTTTACATTAGCAAGTCAAGAGTTGAGCGTCTCCTCAAGGTACTCCCTCAAAGAGTAATAGCTTTTCTGGACCAGGAAGTGACGGAGCGACGACATGAATGTCCGCGTGCCAAATAGACTCTTTAGTTGTCCCGGCAAATGGTTGTAAACCCGAGAACAGAGGCAGATGGGATTCCTCTCACTTCGGGAAAGCTTATGGGATGGAATACGCAAGTCTCCCCCATTCCGAGTACGATAGGAATGGTTATAATTAAGTCGGGGGAACTCACCGGATCTCATACTCAGATACATCATCGCCTGGTATATGAGTACACCAGGCAATGTTAGAATTTTCAATTCTCTAAAAATCTCCCTGCATGGGCTTCTTATACCGTAACCCCCGAGACTTCTTACTGCCCTTTTCTGCAAGATAAAGACCCTCTCCCAATCGCGACCCTGTCCCCAGCACAGTATATTATAGGCAATCAGAGAGTGGAAGTTAGAAAAATAATAATTTCTTGTCGCCTCGATGTCGACCATAAGATAGAGCCTTTGAATTAATTTCCGTGCATTCCAGTTGATCCTTCTCTAGGAGTAGATGAGGAGTGTGGGTGGTGATTGACAAAGGAAAGGACGAACCGAATGTTCCCGAGGGCAAATTAGAATAATCTTCCTTGGACTTGGTCAAAGTATTCTAATTCTCTCTCTCTGACGGGATTGCTTTACAAATTGACCCGTAGAATTGAAGGGGGGGGGGGGGGGCTCTGATGGTTAATTGAAAGTTGAAGTCGTCTCTCCAGCCACTTGGCCCCTTCCCTCTCTGGTCCCTCAACTTTGAAATAAACATGGCGCGAAATAACGGATATGAAACAATTCAGACAAACAAATTGAAAACTGTTTCTATCAATTTGAGACGATCAACTCCTTCACTTTTAAAGTGGACTGTAGGGCAGAATAGAAAATAAATTTTAAAATTTGAATACATAAATTCATGATTATTATTTAGTCATGACTAAGTTAGATTAGTAACGAATTTAATTACCAAAAATAATAAATGAATGACTTCACATAATATAGATCTGGCAACATCGCATTTAACAGCTGTTTATGTTGATCTTGCTGTTATATTTTATTTATAAGCAAATCAGTTTAGACACAATGGGCGGGCGATTTGCGAGAAAAAAATATAAGTGAAAGCGTGAAACGAGTTTTGTTTTATGTGAGGTTACCACACCGGTCTCAGAGTCATGTGACTTACAAGGGGAGTGCATAGCCTTCATAACACCGATTTGAACGACATTTTTTTATGTTTTATACTTAATGAAAAACAAATTCTGTTAAAGCGAGAGAACTAACTACTCAACGGTTCGTCTAAAAAAAAATGTTAAATATTTTGCCAGCATGTCTTAAGCCGTTGCTAACTAATGCTTAAGACATGCTGGCAAAATCTTTAACATTTTCTTTTAGACGAACCGTTGAGTAGTGAGTTCTCTCGCTTTAACAGAATTTGTTTTTCATTAAGTATTAAACATAAAAAAATTTTCGATCAAATTGGTGTCATGAAGGCTATGCACTCCCCTTAGTTTTTTTTTTTTTAATATGGTGGACTGACATTTTTGTGAATTTTTTGTCTTTCTTGTAAAGTCAAAATTTTTTAAAATTTAAATTTAAAATTTTTAAAATGCAAAAAAGAGTTCAGTAAAACAAAAAGAGAGAATTCAGAATTCTTTGTCTTTAAAACCGGCCCGTCGCTTAGCCTGACAAGAATTCTCTTAATAATCAATAATCCCTCTGAAGAAGCGTTTTGTCAATGAATACAATGCTTTTATTAATAATCAAAGAGCATGCATATATAAGCGGCTTATCTGTCTGTCTGTCTGTCTGTCCGGGGCTTTAGAAATATAAATATTAAATAACATCATTAGAACATAATATATAAACATTAAGTTTTTTTCCTTTTTTTTTATAATTCCACGATTAAAGCTTAAGCTGAATATGAAAAAGCTTCTTTTTTTTTTAATTAAAATTTTAGAGTTTGAGGGGGGAGGGGGGAGGGGGGGGATGTTTTTAAAAAAGAAGAGGAGAAGAGGGGGGGGGGGCAATTAGCGAGACTGTCTGTCTGTCTGTCATTTACGATAGTCGTCTTTTTAACATTAACGAGGCTCTAGAATGGGATGGATCCTTAAAGGAACAACGCCACTGTCTTTAAAATATAGGATAATGTCAAATAAGAAAAGGAAATGAGAACTTCAAATAAAATCATAGTCAAGGGAAATTGCAAATATCTGCACAGTACACAACTTTCTCTTTCAGAGATGTTGTGCACCGTGCTGGTCACACCAGATCTTTTGTGCCCAGATTAATTGTATTTAGTAAAAAATCTGGTGTGACAAGCATCGGGACGGGCAAATTTGTACAAATTAGCCGGAAATACGAATATCGTATTATTTTATTCATTTTAGGGTGGATCGTGGGAATGCTATCTCATGTTGATCTTTCCACAAGCATACTTGACCTCTTTTCAACCAGTGGAAGTCAGTTCAGAGAATTCGACACCTCCAGCAAGAGTTCGATCGTCGTCTAAGAACGAAAGCTGCACCAAATTGGGCACTTTGCTTTAGAATTGGAACAAAATTCCATGCCAGGTACTCTATGGTTCTATTTTACTTTTCATTCAAAAAATCCTTCCTAAAAATGTGGAGTCAGATACATAGATGCCAACGACGACGGAAGTGGCACGACTTGGGGCAAGTCAACGGCACGGGAAATGAAGAAGCTAGGCTCCCCGGAATTATACCGTAATTGGGTGCAGCCTGCTCAGGCCAACAGGGCAGAGATTTCTGACCAGGAAAACAGACCAGATTATGCAGGCAGAGTGGAGCAGAATCGACAGCTTGTTCTTCTGTACATGCTAACTACAGAGACATCAAAGAGGAAATTGGTATGGAGAGTTATCTAAAGGACGAGAGGACGAGATGCGGAAACCTGATGGAAGGAGTGTGCAGGATCTGCAAGAGAGGAAGAATGGGCAACGCACATTTCGGGGAGTGTGCTGGGAGATGGCCAGGAGGAGGCCTGGTAGAAGAAGCTGAGCGGTCATAGAGTGATGGAGGTGCTGAGAGCAGTGGAGAAACGCTGGCGGCGGAAGAAGGCAAGAAAGAAGGCCAAAACCCTATAGGGCACGGCTTTTGATACTCAATTTAGTTTTGTTGTATATATAATTTGTAAATAATTGTTCAATCTTGTACTAAGGATTAAATAAATAAAATACCCAGATGCTATGTGGGATACGTAAATCACGCCCAGAAGCTTCAGCTGGCTGTGAATTCTAAACGATCAAATGATTTTTGATGCCTTTTCTTTGCTCGCTACGTCATCAAGTAGACAAATGCTCAATTTGCGTTCCATTCACTTGAGAAGTTATGCTAATATCAAAAGAGCGAAATCGCCATTAAACTAAAAAAAAGAAGAGAAATTTAATAAAAATACTCGAGAGCAAATCGCTAATTAAAAAGAATTCTTAATTGTTATATTACGCAATAAAAAGGAGATTTTCTAGATTATTAATAAAAACGTTCTCGAAAATGAATTCCGCCCTCTCTAAGTGCCCTCTTTTTTGTTTTTTGTTTTTAATTGTATGGATTTAGATATAAAGAGAAAATTGCGCAATTACCCGCTGCGCAGCCTGCCTTTGATGGACTCGCTCACTACTCTTTGCCTTCTACCGGCATTTAATGATTATTCTTTGCTACAATTCTTACAATTATCTCTAGATGATGAGTGAGTCAAACAAAAGTACTTACAATTAGAGCAAGAAGCCAAATGAAGAGAACACTGACCTGGAACAAAGAAAAAAGAATCCATAATAAATATATCGCGATTTAAATAAAAATAAAGTTGCGATCACACCGGGAACTGACTTGTGTTTACTGATTGGAGTTCTAAATGAATCCAAATTGAGGGCGGTCACACACTAAAACTTAACCGGAGTGACGTAATCTTACTTCTCTGTTATTTGGTATATAAGTATGTCGTCGGTGTAAACAATGTTTTTTACTTGAATGATACTATATTCCTTCCCAGCAATTTATTTCTAAATAAACTTAATAAAACTAATTATCGTTATATCTAGAAATATTTTTACTAAATTTTAAGTAAAAATATTTCTTAAAAGATACTATTTTTTCGAAAATTTGAGAATTGGGTGATTTTTGACTTAAAGACTCACTTTCAAAAATTCATAACTCGGGTTCTATTTGAGCTAGAAAAAAACTTCTTTTACCATTTTAAAGCTAAAAGAATGAACATTAAGAAAAAAATTGTTCCACCAAAGATTTCGCATTGTTATCAACAATTGAAATCATTAAATCGATTTTTAACAATGGTGCCCCAATCGTAGCACGTTTTTTATATAACCATCTCATTCTACGCCAGATTTTGTGCCGAAAACGGTTGATGGAGAAACAATTAGTACAATAGAAAAAAAAAATTAAATAATCTTGTGCAACATCCAGTCCACTACACCAGTGAGCTCCATCTAGTCAATTAAATTACTATTTCGAATTCCTATCGGGATCCCCGTTTATTTACCCGAGGTGCTTTTGTGCACGAAGACACACCGGGCTCTGGGTTTAGCCATCTACCGGCAACCCGTGAAGTTACATCATTTCCTAACTCTAACTCCTCGCCCTGCGTTCGTTTTTAGCTAGTGAACTAATCCTTTTATTCAATCTCTTCTATGTTAGGGAGGATGTCCTAGTTGAGGAGGGACTCCCTCAGCATCACTGAGAAGGGCGTCCCTTCCACAGGACGGGATGTCACAGCAACTCCCTCTCCTCGTAGAGTTGCCATAGGAATGGAATATCTTCTAAAAATATTGAACCTTACCAACACGCACCTAATTGGTCTACCTGAACCCCCACCCCACCCAACTACGAACTCACCCCTCGCCCGGCCACATCAAAAATTGTCAGTCATTTGTAAACTTCTGAAGATGACACATAGTGACGAAATGCGTATTACGTCAATAAAATGAATTGAAACAAATAACCTTGTGTATAATTTATATTACCTATTTAAATATGTTTCAACTAGTGCCAACGGTCGCCAGTATCTATTTATTAAAAATATTAGCCTTCAGAAAACTCTTGCCCGTTTTTGCCGCCAGCTTTTCGACTATTTTAACTTAGAAATTTCTCCCTTCTAGGAGAAAAATTGGGAAGGGAAAGCTTTTCGCCCCCCAGAAGGGCTAATTTCGCGCTAAAAAGAGAGCAACTAATTATTCTACAGCATCCCTATGCTGTTCAGATCACGACTAACAGAACAAGTCAATTTCATTCTTCCTTTGTCCCCATGACCTCTCGTGATTGGAACAAGCTCCCTGCGTCTATCTTCCCCAAAACCTACAATCTTCAGACTTTCAAGTCTAACCTCAACAGGCATCTTCTCAGTTCCCGCAGTTGAGTTCCCCTTTTTGTTTTTATTTTCTTCCTGGCTGCATGTGACTATTGGTCATTATAGGTCTTCGGACCTTATGCACCCATTCCAAAAAAAAAAAAAAAAAAAATTGCGACGGGGATTCCATTGAATTCCTAGAAATTTTTCGTCTCCTAGTTTGCAGAATGCTTTCTAATATTCAGCTTTCGAGCATGCGACATTTATTTATTCTTGTATGCAAAAAATAAAGTTGCGCAGGCAGGTACAGTGCAATCAGAAAAGAAAAAGACGATGCTTTGTGAAATTACATCGCTTTGTTACAAAGATGAAAATAATCCAATCTGGGATTCATACGGGAAAAAAGAGAAATAAAACGGAATAGAATAAAAAGCGCTGAGAGTTGCCATTTCTCCGTTCACCCCCTTGGCCCCTGACCTGCCTTCTCTCTCTCTCTATACAATAGAGAGAGAGAGAAACCTTTACAAACCCCCCCCCCTTCATTATGGCGTTTTACGAGATCTATAAATTACCTTAAAATAAAAATTCATTGCATATGTTCATAAAAAATAATTATTAGGCAAATACACCCCTGGTTAATAACTCCGCCCCCCCCCCCCCCCCAATGGCAGGCGGTCTCCCATCCCTGGAATTGCATTTCCCTCTTTGAATTATGTTTATTATTGGCTGAATGAGAATTGAACAAAAAATGGGCACGAGAACAATATGCGGCAAGAGGGAAAAAATGAATGCATGTTTGTAACAACAACAAAAACAAACCTAATTTCTGTAGAATTTCATACAGTATATTACTTTCTCTTACCTCTATATATGTTAATATATATAGAGAAAGTATTGGATTCATGTCAAAAATTCGATGTCGAGATTTTGATGGATCTTCACGTTTTGAGGTCCCCTGAATCCAAAAAAGTGGTTTTCGCGACATGGTCTGTCTGTCTGTGTGTGTGTGTGTTCAATTTTAAGCATGAAGGAATTGAGCTATGAGGCTGAAATTTTATATATGAATTAAACACCTCCCGGGACCGGAAAAATAAGCTTTTAATCAAAATCGGCCAAAGAGTACTAGTACTTTACTGATGTACTTTTTCAGTTTTTTTTCGATTTTCTCAAAATTCGCTCCAACGATTTTGATTAAAATTCAAAAATCAATTATTTTTTAGATGCTCTTTCAAATGTATATTCTCGTTTTGCCCTCAAAATTGTTTGAAGCACACTTTACTCTTGTGCTTCATAGGAAAGAATAGGAGAAATGGTAACAAAATATAAATATTTTTCCATACTTATAAATTTTACATCTGAATTCAAATATTCCCTACTGCCGGGAACTAAATACATGTCGACACAAAAAATCTGGTGTGACAAGCACAGTACACAACTTTCGATTACCGAAGGTAAGAGAAAGTTGTGTGCTGTGCGCCAGTCACACCAGATTTTTTTTATTTAAAAAAAACACTCAATTTTTCTCATTCACAAAGTCTTTTCAGCAACTCAGGCCATTTAAGACTTTAGACGATATCTGTTGTAATTAATATATCTATTTGGGGTCCAGGCATTTCTATTTAAGCCATCTGGTATCCAAATGGCTTAAATAAAATCATCGGACTGCCTGGGTCCGAACCCGCGACGTTTGGCATAGGAGGTAGGCGCGCTACCAACTACGCCAAACTCGGGGGCAATTTTTAGTTATAGACGACATTTTTGTTATTAATTATGTAATAAAAATATATAAATACTGTTCAACGTTTCGACTGCTTATTCTGCAGCCGTTCTCAAGTGCACAGTACTTGATAACGGCTGCAAAATAAGTCGAAACGTTATCAAAAATGTGCTTTATAATTAAAAATTCCCCTTATAATAATATTTCAACCCACAAAATCTTTACTAAACACAATTATTCATTTGCACGTCGAAGCCACAGACTGACAAGTAATATTTGTGCGCCTTCAGAAGGAATTTCCAATTGCTGGACGTTCTAAACAAACATCCCTTGATGTTAATCATTTATTTTTTGTACGATATCAAATAAACACAAAATTTATTTATTTTACTCTTTTTTATTTTTGAGGGGGTAAAAAAAAAAAAATCTGGTGTGACTGGCGCACAGCACACAACTTTCTCTTACCCTTCGGTAAGAGAAAGTTGCGCACTGTGCTGGTCACACCAGATTTTTTGTGTCGAGATATATTTAGTTTCCGATAGCACCTTAGTTTCAAACTTGCATTTTAAATGTTGACTGCTTCAAATAAACTATGGTTATTTTTCAAAATTTTAATCTCATATTTGGACATTTTATACACAATATAGAATCGTAAATAAATACAAAATTTCATAAGAATTGGAAAAAAAAATTTTAAATGCGTAAAAAGTTCCAAAGGGGACCCCCTTTTGAATCGAAATTAACATACAAATCCCTATAGGAAATTAACATTGGTCAAATGCGAAGATAAGGTAGAAAAATTTAAAACGCGTAGAAAGAGAGAAGATAGTTTTGTGAGAGAGAGAGATATGTTTTCTCCGAAAAAAAAAATGGGCGTTTAAATAATAATTGATTTTTAATCTAATAAAAGAAAAAGATTTAAATTCGGTTACCATGGCAACCATTTCTATCTTTCCTATGAAGAACAAGAGTAAAGTGGTCTTCAGAAGATTTCAACGGCAAAATGAGAATATACATTTGAAAGAGCATCTAAAAAATAATTGATTTTTGAATTTTAATCAAAATCGTTAGAGCGAATTTTGAGAAAATCGAAAAAAACTGAAAAAGTACATCAGTAAAGTACTAGTACTTTTTGGCCGATTTTGATTAAAAGCTTATTTTGTCGGTCCCGGGGGGTGTTTAACTTAAATATAAAATTTCAGCCTCCTAGCTCAATTCCTTCATGCTTAAAATTGAACACACACACACACACACACACACAGACAGACAGACAGACAGACAGACAGACAGACAGACAGACAGACAGACAGACAGACAGACCATGTCGCGAAAACCACTTTTTTGGATTCAGGGGACCTCAAAACGTGAAGATCCATCAAAATCTCGACATCGAATTTTTGACATGAAACCAATACTTTCTCTCTCTATATATTTCATATATAGGGTACGAGAAAGTAATAATTGAATCTCCCTTTTTATTTGTTTTTGGACGCCCTTTGAGGGCTCCTGAAAAAGAAAGAAAGTCCCTGTATAGGCGTGGGAGGCAATAAAAAGGAACAAAATTGCACGCCGATATCACCGTATAATAGAGCGCCGTACCGTAGGTGGGTGAAATATTGCCAAAGAAAACATAAAGGAATTTAATCAAAGAATATTTATCATGCATATTTGATTAAAAAATCTGGTGTGACTGGCGCACAGCACACAACTTTCTCTTACCTTCGGTAATCGAAAGTTGTGTTCTGTGCTTGTCACACCAGATTTTTTGTGTCGACATGTATTTAGTTCCCGGCAGTAGGGAATATTTGAATTCAGATGCAAAATTTATAAGTATGGGAAAATATTTATATTTTGTTACCATGGCAACCATTTCTCCTATCTTTCCTATGAAGCACAAGAGTAAAGTGGTCTTTAGAAGATTTCAATTGCAAAATGAGAATATACATTTGAAAGAGCATCTAAAAAATAATTGATTTTTGAATTTTAATCAAAATCGTTAGAGCGAATTTTGAGAAAATCGAAAAAAACTGAAAAAGTACATCAGTAAAGTACTAGTACTCTTTGGCCGATTTTGTTCAAAAGCTTCGTGTCACGTCTCAGGGGGGTGCCTAACTTAAATATAAAATTTCAATCTCCTAGCTCTTTTCGTTCTTGAGATATTTTGTTCACAGACACACACACCCACCCACCCACAGACAGACCATGTCGCGAAAACCACTTTTTTGGATTCAGGGGACCTCAAAACGTGAAGATCCATCAAAATCTCGACATCGAATTTTTGACATGAATCCAATACTTTCTCTCTCTATATATATATTACATATATACATAGGTAAGAGAAAGTAAAAAAGAAAAAGGTGAATGTTTTTTTTTTTTATTTCAACCACTTGACCACCAGCGACAGCGAAATTTGTCCTTTAAAAGTGAAGAATTGTGTCCCCCCCCCCCCCCCCCGGGCGGCAGAGAAAAAAGAATGGCAATTTGAGTCCAGAATTAAAATGTATTCGATTAATTTTTGTGACTAATCGCACAGCTCTTTGGAAATTGAAAGTTCTGTTCTATGCTTGTCACGCCAGATTTTTTGTGTCGAGATATATTTAATTTCCGCCGATATCTAAGAATTCAAGATGTAAAATTTATAAGTATAGGAAAATATTTACATTTTATTGCCATTAATTCTTTCACATGAACAAGAGTAAAGTGGTCTTCAGAAGATTTCAATGGCAAAATGAGAATATACATTTTAAAGAGCACCTAAAAAATAATTGATTTTTGAATTTTAATCAAAATCGTTGGAGCGAATTTTGAGAAAATCGAAAAAAACTGAAAAAGTACATCAATAAAGTACTAGTACTCTTTGGCCGATTTTGATCAAATGCATCGTGTCGCGTGACAGGAGGGTCCCAAAATTGAATATGAAATTTCGATTGCCTAGCTCTGATCGTTGTTGGGATATTTTGTTTAGAGACAGTCCCACTTTTTTGGGACCTCAAAACGTGCATTTCCATCAAAATATGAATATAATCAATTTTTGACAGGATTCCAATACTTTCTCTTTATATCACTGGCGTGCCCAGCGTGGGCCCAAGGGTGTCGCGGGCCTGGCCGAGGGGTGCCGCGAGATATTTGCATAAACCAAAAAAAATAAATAAAATAAAACCGAAATGTCAATTAACCTTTGAACTCTAAATAGCCTCAGATGCTGAAAGATTTAAAAAAATTATTTTTATTTTAAAGCAATGATTCTTTTCGCATTTGATTCCTAAAAGCTATTTTATATTTTTTTGGCAATTTCTATGATAGAAAATTGATATTATTCATAAAAAAAAAAAAAAATGGAATTTCAATTTCCCAAAATCGAACCCGGAATAAAACGGAATTGAAAAAATGAAATCTCCTCTCTGGCTTGAGGTCAAGTTGCAAAGCCCCTCGCTATTTGCCTCCAGCCCCCCGTCAGATGACGTCATTTTCTGGCAGTTGGGCGTACACTTTTTCGATTTGATTCAATTCCGCCCACCGAAAAGATCCTAGAAAAGGAAGGAAGGAAATGTTGTGGGAGAAATTTGTGCTCTCTTTTTTGTGACATGTTGTTTGTGTTGTTGTTGTTGTTGTTTATTTGAAACGATTACTCCACCAGAACAGCCCGGTATATAGAAGAGAATAGATCACCTTTATCTAAGAGCCTTCTATCTCTTCTACGTTTAACCCTCTGCATCGCCTCGTAGATCGCCTTCAAGACTACATCTATTATTATACATACCAGCAAGCTTCGCCCCCCCCTGGACCCCTGCCTTTTCTTCTTAATTATGAAAATAAAATTATTATTATTCTATTCCAATCCAGTGCCTGCTTGAGGATTTGTTTACTTTCAAAGAATACACAAATGAAAAGAATACATAAATATTTCCTATGGGAGAAATCGTAACTTTAAGAATTAATAACTCAAAAAGTTATAGGAATTTCGGGATGAAAATAATTTTCCTGTAATCCCGAGAAGGTCCTCTTTATGCATATAAAATTTCAGTTCCGGGGTGACCGAGCCGGAGCTCGGTCATTTTTTAAATAAAATTGTAAAAAACTAAAAAAAAGTACATCAGTAAAGTACTAGTACTCGAGGGGTGCGAATTTAATTTGTATAGAAGGAATAGGAAAATATTTAAAATTTGAAATAAATTATAACGAGACAACTTGCTCCTCAATGGAAACATCAATAAAAACACCAAAATAAGAAATAACAGTCCAGGGAGAGTTTTGAGGTATAGCAACATTACTGAGTGGATACATAGAGGAGACAGTGCCTCACAAGTAAACTTTAATCATGAGACATAAGAGAGTTGCCCAGGAAATGCGTCAGCCTGGAGACAATTAAAAATTATTATTTTCAATAAAATTAATTAATAATTAGTATTTTAATAATAGAATTTAAATAATAGCTATTTTTCTACTAATTGGCCTTTGATTTGACATTATTAAATTAAATACATTGTAAGTAATTATTGATATAAAAAATTAAATTTACAAAATTGCAAAATAATTGAAATTTAATATTCGTGGAGAGTTAAATCTGTTGGTCCAGGGTAAAGAAAGGGAGGGTTTGACCAGGAAGCAAGCCCACTAGGCTTTGAACATTGTAAAACCTTTAAAACGAAAATTGGAAAAAACTAAAAAAGTACACCAGTAAAGTACTAGTATGCGAGGTTTCCGAAGACTAGGCCTAGCACAATTTGTTTTCTATCCTGAAACTAGGAATTATTTGAAATTTGAAAGAAATCTTTAAAGGTAATTTCGAGAAAATTGGAAAAAACTAAAAAAGTAGACCAGTACTAGTACTCGAGGGTTCCCGAAGACGAGACCTAGCGCAATTTGTTTTCTATCCCGGAAATAGCAAATATTTGAAATTTGAAAGAAATCTTTAAAGGTAATTTCGAGAAAATTGGAAAAAAAACTAAAAAAGTAGACCAGTACTAGTACTCGAGGGTTCCCGAAGACGAGACCTAGCGCAATTTGTTTTCTATCCCGGAAATAGCAAATATTTGAAATTTGAAAGAAATCTTTAAAGGTAATTTCGAGAAAATTGGAAAAAACTAAAAAAGTACACCAGTAAAGTACTAGTACCCAAATTTTCCCAAACATGAGACCTAGCACAATTTCATTTTGGGACCACAAATAGTATATATTTAAAATTTGAAAAAAAATCGTTAGAGCCGTTTTCGAGAACTGATATGCTTACATATAAACAAACAAACAAACAAACAAATAAACGTACATTGCTCGTTTAATAGTATAAGATTTCATAATTCAAACGGGAAGTTGCCTAAATAGAGCGTGACATACAGACGGACATTAGCGAATTATATATATAATATAGATTATTCTCGGTTGATTCTCTTTATTACCTAGACGTCAAGAGGAAGAAGAAATTGCAATTCAAAGGGCTCATTTTAACAAGCTTATTGTTTGTAATTGAGGTCACCTATCCATGTGATATTAGCCGCCTTCGCGCCTAGCCTGGAGAGGACACTCAAAGGCCGAGGCTTGTTAAAGGAATAAAATATGATGCTTAGATAGAAAAGAAGGAATTTCTTTTTATTTTCTCTTGACGATAGATGGATAGATAGATAGATAGATAGAAGGATAGACACACCCTTCAATGTTTGGTCAGTTTGAAGGCTTGAAGGGGGGTGGAGGGGGAGGGGGGGGGATTTCCAAAGAGATTTTTTTTTTTCTTTTTAAGGAAACGTCGATACTTTTGTTGACAGAATGAATGAAAATATTGAATTGTGGGTAACAAAGCACCGCACCACCTACCAACGGGTAGAAAAAATAATTTCCTTACAAATAATATTGGGGAGAAAATAAAGGCCAAGTTTTTTAATTTCTTTAAAAATTAGAAGTAGCCACCGCAGGGCTTTTGCTTTTTTTTTTTTTTTTTTTTTTAAACATTCACACTTTTTTCTCATTCACACTCACATTCACACAGTCATTCACACAGTCTTCTCGGCAACTTAGGCCATTTAAGACTTTAAACGATATCCGTTAATGAGTATTATTCATATTGGGGTCCAGGCATTTTTATTTAAGTCATTGAAAAATAATTACATTTGTAATTTTATAAATGATACTAGACGCAAAGCCCCGCCTTCGGCGGGGCTTTCCGTCTAGCCGGGGGCTGCGCCCCTGGACCCCCTTGCTCGCCTACTTATATACATACCGGTACATACATTTTCTCTTTTCATTTTACTTTCTCGTACCCTATATATGAAATATATAGGAGAGAAAGTATTGCGATCATGTCAAAAATTCGATGTCGAGATTTTGATGGATATACATGTTTTGAGGTCCCCTGAGTCCAAAAAAGTGGGTCCCGCAAATTGGTCTGTGTGTGTGTGTGTGTGTCTGTGTGTCTGTATGTGTGGAACCATTTTTTTAGCATGAAGGAGTTGAGCTACCGGGTTGAAATTTTATATTTAACTTAAGTACCTTTGAAGAATCTCAAAATAAGCTTTTGAACAAAATCGGCCAAAAAGTACTAGTACTTTACTGATGTACTTTTTCAGTTTTTTTCGATTTTCTCAAAATTCCCTCCAAGGATTTTTTTTAAAATTCAAAAATCAATTATTTTTTAGATGCTCTTTAAAATGTATATTCTCATTTTGCCGTTGAAATCTTCTGAAGACCACTTTACTCTTGTTCTTCATAGGAAAGATAGAAATGGTTGCCATGGTAACGGAATTTAAATCTTTTTCTTTTTATTAGATTAAAAATCAATTATTATTTAAATTCCCATTTTTTTTTAATTTATTTGTGTCTTTAATTGTTTCAAAGAAAACATATATGTCTCTCTCTCACTTGCAAACATTATCGCCTGTCTCTACTCTTTTTAAATTCCCTTTCCACCTTATCTTCGCATAGAAACAATGTTAATTTCCTATAGGGATTTGTATGTTAATTTCGATTCAAAAGGGGGTCCCCTTTGGAACTTTTTACGCATTTAAAATTTTTTTTTCCAATTCTTATGAAATTTTGTATTTATTTACGATTCTATATTGTGTATAAAATGTCCAAATATGAGATTAAAATTTTGAAAAATAACCATAGTTTATTTCAAGCAGTCAACATTTAAAATGCAAGTTTGAAACTAAGGTGCTATGGGAAACTAAATATATCTCGACACAAAAAATCTGGTGTGACCAGCACAGTGGCAACTTTCTCTTACCGAAGGGTAAGAGAAAGTTGTGTGCTGTGCGCCAGTCACACCAGATTTTTTATATATAGAGATTATTTTAACGGTTAATTATTCATTTTTTGTGAATCATATCCTTTCCGGGACTCTCCCGATACACAGACAAAAAATTTACGCCGATATTTTATTAGAATTCAAAATGTAAATAAATAAAAAAAATCGTAAACATGGGTAAATATTTATATTTTGTTACCATGGCAGCTATTTCTCCTAATTTTTATTTTTTTCTTATTTTAACGGTTAATTCCTCATTAACTTATTGTTATTTGTGAAACAAAACCTGTCCGGGACTCTCACAAACATACACAAAAAATTTCATCATAATTGGTTCAGTCGTTTAGGAGGAGTTCAGTCACATACACACGTACAGAAGAATTATATATATAAAGATATGACAGATAATCTTAACGTATGGGGGTTTAGGTGTTAATAGGAATTATGTGATTTAATTTAATATCGGCTTTTGCTTTTTATCCTCCTTATTATAAGAACACACATAGTGGATTTGGCAAGATCTTGTTGAAAGAATCTGGTGTGAGCACACAACTTTCTCTTACCTTCGGTAATCGAAAGTTGTGTTCTGTGCTTGACACACCAGATTTTTTGTGTGTCGAGATATATTTAGTTTCCACCGATATATTAAAATTCAAGATATAACATTTATAAGTATGGGAAAATATTTGTATTTTGTTACCATTTCTCCTATCTTTTCTATGGAGTACAAGAGTAAAGTGATCTTCAGAAGATTTCAAGGTCAAAATGAGAATATACATTTTAAAGAGAATCTAAAAAATAATTGATTTTTGAATTTTAATCAAAATCGTTTGGGCGAATTTTGAAAAAAAAAAAAAAAACTGAAAAAGTGCATCAGTAAAGTACTAGTACTTTGTAGCCGATTTTGATCAAAACCTTCGTGTCACGTCCCATGGGGGTGCCTAACTTAAATATAAAATTTCAAACTCGCTCCTTCATGCTTGAAAATGAACACAGAGATACCGATTTGAAGGACCCACTTTATGGACTCGACACAAAACGTGTATATCCATCAAAATCTCGACAGCAAATTTTTGACATGAATCCAATACTTTCTCTCTATATATACCGGTATATATGAGTTGTCCATTTCCAAGTGTCTAGTTGCATCGAGAACAAATTTTCAGGAAACGAGAAAAACCTTTAATTTACCAAACTCAAGAGTTAATTTATGAAGGGTTATGTTTATAAAATGTGTAAATAATTAATTTTAAACTGGTAACCGTTGGCTCTAGTTGAAACATTATGCTTTAATAGGAGAATTAAATTCACAAGGTTTTTTGTTTCAATAATATATTAATTTGATATTAACACTTTATACGTATTTCGACACCATATGTTTGTATGTAATTCGCTTCTGAAGATGACACATATGGTGTCGAAATACGTATAAACATAGCAAAACAAAAAAGAAAATTCCATAAAAGTAGCAGGTTAGGCAACAGTAATCACTATTCAAAAGTGTAGAAATATAGGTCTGCACTATAAAAATCTCCCCGAGTTTTCCAAAATATACAATTTTGTGGGTAGGGCTGTTATTCATTGCAATTAGCAAGTTTTGGAAATGACTTCACGAAAGCCGCCATTTTAGATGTTAGCAAGCAGGTAGTTTTGGAACAGTTTGCAACATGACAGTTTTGGAAATGGAATGCATCTAGGCCCGGTTTGAATTTGTACTAGATTTTCACGATTTGTTTTAAATGGGATTTATCAACTTTTTTCACTGGGAAAATATTTTCAAATGTGTATTTCAGTTGTGCCAACATCAAGCAATTAAAATCTCAACTTTTCAAATTATGTCAATTAGGCACTTTAAATGGAGGACTCATAAGTATACATATAGGTAAGAGAAAATTCCACATCGTAGAAGGGTAGATTCCCTTAAAGTGGGCGCCAGCCAGGTATTTGAGAGTTTTTCCAACTTGTTGGTGACGTTGCGGTTCCCGAGGACATTTAGATTTGAATATTCGCCCTATCTATCTATTTATACCGGGAGACGTTCCACATGCGTGTTTCTTTATCTACTCTTCCCCCCCCCTTGGTTGATATCACATCATTTGTTTTTTGCGCCTTTCTCTCTTTGTTTCTGTTAGAATGGTCCATTTTAATCTCTCTTTTTTGTGCTGTGCCCAAGCCTAGTTAGCTGCTAGCTAGGCCAATCAAGTAGCGACTGCAGAGGCGATTTGCTCTCTCTGGTAGCGACAGAGGAAGAAACAAGCAAAAAAGAAAGAGATAATTCGATCAATATAACGATCCATTAGAAAGAATTAAATGTTGGGAAAGAATTCTTCTTTTGTCTTTAGTAACTGCGTTAATTTTGCCAATCATTTAATAGAGCCTCAAAGAAATTCCGTTCGTTGGCGCCAAGAAAAATCAAAAAGTCGCCATTTTCTTGACGGGATCTTTGAATACCGGACGGGAAAAGAATCAGATGAAGAGACATGAATAATAAACGCAAAAATTCGATGACTGAGTGGTAGTATATATAATATATGTTCTTAATGTATAAAGATGTTAATAAGACGACGGTCTAGGATGAGAATAAATAATATATGTTTATTATACAAACAATAGACAGAAAACTACAAAACATAAAATGTATATAAATATGACAACCATGGAGATGGTTTTGTATATAACATGTCCTTTTTTTTTAAACAAAAACAAAAATAATAAAAAAGGTAAACAAATAAAAATTAATATTTTTCTTTCAGATAAATTCTATTTCTCCAAACTCTTCCTTTTTCGGTGTCCACTATGTATGTGTTCGGATTCGTCGGGTGCTTCCCAATATAATATATGTTCTTAATGTATAAAGATGTTAATAAGACGAATATCATGTTCTTTAAGGAAATTTCTAAATTCATTGGAATCAAACGGTGGTCCATTGTCACTGTGAATAAATAATGGAAACCCATGCGTTCGGAAAATTGAAATTAAGGCATTAATCACTGACTTAGCTGTTTTTCTCTCCATGGTTCTAACTTCAACAAATTTAGAATAGTAATCGGTTACAACCAGGTAATCATTTTTCAAGATTTTAGAAAAATCTATTCCAATATGTTCCCAAGGAAAATTAGCAATAGGATACGGAGTTAGAGGTTCAGATTGATTACTAGACGAATATGATTGACAAATCAAACATTTTTTAATCATTTCTTCAATTTCAGTCATCATTTGCGGCCAAAATATAGAATTACGAGCCCGAGATTTGCAGGCTACAATTCCTTGATGAGCACTATGTAATTTACTTAAGACGTCTTTCCGTTGACTTTTAGGTATTATAAGCCTATTTTTAAAATATAGCAAACCATTTTGTTCATAAATATAAAATTTATAATTCCAAAATAATTTAATTTGTTCTGGAACCTGATTTTTATGCTCTGGCCATCCTTGTCTAACAAAATCCAAAATTAGTTTAAGTTGCGGATCATTTTTAGTTAATTCCTTGTACAATTCCGTCTTTTCATTAGACATTAATAAAAGTGAATTAATTTTAAAAGTATCCAAATAAGGTGTTTCACAAGTTAACTCTGAAGGAGCTCTAGAGAGAGCATCAGCAGCCACCAAATATTTGCCAGGGACATATATCAACTCAAAATTATATCTCAATAATTTTAAACACATCCTTTGTAATCTAGGAGATAAATCATCAAGCGGTTTTTTAAAAATACCTAATAAAGGTTTGTGATCCGTTTCGATTTTAAAATTGATTCCATATAAAAAATAATCAAATTTTTGACATCCAATGACCATAGCCAAGAGCTCTTTCTCTATTTGGCTATATCTCTTTTGAGATGTAGTTAACGAAGCAGAACTATAGGCAATAGGTTGGACCTTTTTGTAATAAACACCACTCACAACTTAATATTAACTAGCATCCACAGAAAGAATAGTTTCTTCTTTTTAGATCAAAATGTTTTAAAATAGGAGAATGAGAAATAAAAGACATTTCAGCTATCAAATGATTTTTGTACGTTTTCATCCCATAAAAATTCATTTTTCTCACTTAAAAGTGATCTTTAAAAAAGAAGTTTTCTCTGAAATATTAGGAATAAATTTACAAACATAAGTAACTAATCCTAAAATCTTTGGAGTTCTTTCCTATTTGTCGGGGTTTAAAATCAATAATCGCCTTTATTTTATTTTCATAAATAGAAATTCCCTTTTCGAATAAAATATGGCCTAAGAACTTCACAGATTTGACTCCTATTTGAATTTTATCTTGATTCAGTTTTAAATTAAATTTACGTGCTCTTTCCAACATATTCTTAAGATTTTTTATTATGTTCAAAAATAGTTTCACCGTCAGGGGCGGCGCGTCCACTAGGCGAACAGCCGCCTAGGGCGGCAACCTGAAGAGAGGGCGCAAAAATTGCAAAAAGAAAAAAAAATTTTGGTTCCGCAAACGGCACCCGAAAAAAATTAGGTTCCGCGCGAGGAGGAAATTTTGGTTCCGCGCTTGAGAAATGTTCCGCGGGCGGCAAATTTTGGTTCCGCGGGCGGCAAAAAATTTAGTGTCTCTAAAAAAAAGGTAAAGGATTTTTTCGGGCGGGAAAAAATTTTGGTTCCGCGCAAGAGAAAATGTTCCGCAGGCGGCAAATTTTGGTTCCGCGGGCGGCAAAAATTTTGAAGTCTCTAAAAAAAAAAGAATTATTTTTTTTAAGGAGGGGGCGGAAAATTAAATTTTTAAAGTTTTTTTTTTTGGGGGGGCGCAAAAAAAATATCTTGCCTAGGGAGGCAGAATAGCTTGCGCCGGCCCTGTTCACCGTAGACTAAAACATCATCCATATAAGCTATCACACCAGTTAAGCCAGATAAAACATTATTAATAGCTTTTTGGGAAAATTTCAAGGTGAACTACTCAGACCGAATGGAAGACGTAAAAACCTATACCTTCCAAAAGGTGTTGCAATAGTACATAATTTAGAGCTGTAGTCTGATAATTTAATTTGTAAAAATGCTGATGAAGCATCCAGAACTGAGAAATATTTCGCTCCTTGTAATTCAGAAAAAATTGATTCAACTGTAGGAACCTTATAATGTTCTCGTTTAATATATTTATTTAATTCTCTAGGGTCAATACATATACGAAGTTTTTCCGGTTGGTTTACGAACAACCACTATAGGATGAACCCAATCAGTAGGCTCTTCTATTTTAGTTAAAATTTTAGCTTTAACCATCCTATCTAATTCAATTTTAACTTCAGCTTTTAAAGCTTTAGGTAATATTCTAGGAGAAAATATTTTAGGTTTGGCTGAAGGTTTAAGCTCAATATTATACGTAGTAGGCAAACATCCTAAGCTAGAGTCAAAAACATCTTTATACTTCTGTAAAATAGAAGATTTAGATAAAATAGTATCTCCAATTTTATTAATTTTTCTAATTATATATAAATCTTGACACGTTTTAAGTCCTAAGAGAGACTGATTATTTTTGACAATGAAGAATGAGCACATTGTTGAGGTATTATTAAAATGACATAATAATTCACAACAACCAGAAATTTTAATAACATGCCCTGTATAAGAAACAATTTTGCGAGTTGTTTTTTCAATTTTAGGCTTGATTTTTAAATTATTAAAATCATTTTCGGAAAGAATATTACATTCAGCCCCAGTATCAATTTTGAAAATTATCTTAGTGTCATTAATTATTAACTCTTCTTTCCATTCACAGGAATTAATTTTCCTCTCTATCTCTATAATATTATCTAATTTAAAATCATCACTTTCATCAAGGGAACTGGCATCATCTTCAACACTTCTAATAAATTTCTTTTTACATACCTTAGAAAAATGATTTTTCCCTTTGCATTTCCCACAAATTTTACCGTAAGCAGGACAATGCTTTGGCTCATGCTTAATACCACATCTCGAACATGGTTTAGAAAATCCATAATTATTAAAAGGTTTATCTTCTTTCTTCATATCAGATTTTGAATTAAATTGTTTATTGTTGAAATTATTCTTGTTTGTTCTTTTGTTCATTGCTTCAATCTTCAAAAGCTTATTGTTATTAGTTTCCTTATTAGTTAAAATTTCTTCTATATGTTGTTTTCCCATTTCACTTGCTCTACAAATATTCATGGCTTTTTCAAGAGTAATCTCCGCTTCTTTTAATAAGTTTTCTTGAAGTTTCTTATCCAAAACTCCTAAAACAATACGATCACGAAGAAGACTCTCCAATTGGTCACCAAATTCGCAAGCAGAAGCTTTAATTTTCAGATCAGTTAAATATTGATCTATTGTTTCGCCTTCATGTTGTACACGAGTAAAAAACTTGAATCTTGAGAAAACAGTATTTTTTCTTGGGGTACAATATTTATCAAATAACAGAATAATATCTTCTAGTTTCTCATTGCCAGTTTTGTTGAACGTATTATAGATATCAATACCTTCTTGACCAATTAGATTAAGGAAAATGGCAATTTTCAACTCTTCGCTTTTCTTAATTTTTTTCGTTAGCGACCATAAAAATATTAAAGATTTGCTTCCATTTATTCCAGGTTTGCGGAAGATTTTCAGATTTAAAATCCATAGGAACTGGCGTATTCAACATATTCATATTCATTTTTGTTTCTTCTATTATAAAAAAAACTTGTAATATTCAATTTCTATACCGCTGCCACCATATAATATATGTTCTTAATGTATAAAGATGTTAATAAGACGACGGTCTAGGATGAGAATAAATAATATATATGTTTATTATACAAACAATAGACAGAAACTACAAAACATAAAATGTATATAAATATGACAACCATGGAGATGGTTTTGTATATAACAGTGCACTCCAAACACATTTTTTGTTATTATTATTACAAAATTTGTACAGTTTGTATACTCCTCAGATGTATTTTTGGAGCATTTTTAATTTTGAATAATATAAAATTTTATAAAAATCAGAGCCCTTGGGGGGGGGCAAGTGCCCCCCCCCCCCCCCAATGACGCCACTGCATGAAATTCTTCTCGTAAACTTGTTGTTTGTAAACAGAAAGCAAGAATTTGGTCTGTCATTGAAACTGTCATTACTATTACTCACTTTAAAACATGACCAGGATCAATAATATTGTCTCCACAAATAAAATTTCTATTAGTAAGTGTGGCAGAAGAAAACCTACAAATTCCTGTACCGTCACACCTATTTTTTTATTTTTAATTAAACTTTTTGTCTCATAAAACACGTGTACTTGCGTATCAGCTCAGCCATTCAATCCTACAATCGCTAGTTCATTTTTTGCCACCAGGTGAAGCCACGCCTCTCCCATAGATCCCAA
>JAKCPI010001708.1:0-17017 GCA_023213315.1 Euborellia annulipes | reverse complement strand
TTTTAACTAAATTTAAAAAAATAAAATATTCTCTTTTTTTTTTTGTACATTTCCAAAATAAATAATTTGTCTTTTATAATATCAGCTATTCGACGATTATATGAGTTCAATTTCGACGATATATTTTCATTGAAAAGCGAGGAATTGAATCCAATTGAATTTAATCGAATATAAAAAGCAGCAGAAGCTTTAACGAGTGATTATGAGTGTTATAATTTAAATAATTGACCGTAAAACAGACATATAGGGTGAAAAGGGAGCGAGGGCAGAAAATTCCCATAGAATGAATACAAACAAATTCAACTGCGTGATTGCTGACCGACAGTTTTTTCCAATGTAAACGACGAATTCACCTTTTTTTCAATTCAATTAATTTCAAATTTTTTTTTATATAATATCCTGGTTAGGGTTTTTGTAAATTAGCCTTGAAAATTGGAAATTATTTAGTGTGGGGGGGGGTTGCGGAATTAATTTCATTTGAATAAATTTAATTTCATCATATATTTAAATGAATAAAAAAAAATGTTAATATATGTATTTAGTTCATTAAAAATTAATTAATACCATTGGGAAATACAAATGTAAATTGATGTCATCATCATGTGTGTTATTATATTTAGCCATCCAAATTGATAATTTCCTATAATTAAACTAGAAGCGTTGATCATCCATAAATTTTTTATATTTTGATATTTCTTGCAATTGTACTTCAGTTAAGGATGTTGTGATTACTCAATTTGTTAAATGCGCCAGAAAACTATTGACTACCCATTTCTACTTTTTTTATTTACTCATATAGTAAACGAAAAATATTAGTATTTTGAATTATTTACTACTAAAAATATCACTGGTATTATTAACTTCATTTTTACTTTCTTAGACCTATAGAAAAAGTGTATCTATATTACATTCATATTTAGTGCCGAGATTTTGATGAAAATACACGTTTTGAGGTTCAATTCAATCAATTTCAAATTTTTTTTATATAATATCCCTGAGCCCAAAAAATGGGTGTGCCGTCTGTGTGTGTTTTTCAAAATAAAGCAAGAAAGAAAGAGCTACGCACGTACAAGATTGAAATTTTATATGACTGCCTAAGTTAGGTACTCTCCTGAGAAGTAAAAGAATGCTAGTACTTTACTGAAAATCTTTTTGAGTTTTTTTTTCGATTTTCTCTTGCTCTAATGATTTTGATTAATATTCATAATTTGTAGATATTTCTTAAAATACCTTTCTCATTTTGCCCACAAAATTGTTTGAAGCACGCTTTACTCTTGTATTTCATGGGAAAAGAAAGGAGATATAGTTACCATGATAATAAAATACATATATATTTTCTAAGCTTATAAACATCTTGAATTTTATCGAATCTCTGACCCACCAGTCTGACCGAGAGGTCACAGATTTTTTTTTTTTTTTTTTTTTTTGGAATGGGTGCATAAGGTCCGAAGACCTATAATGACCAATAGTCACATGCAGCCAGGAAGAAAATAAAAACAAAAGGAGAAGCATAAAGGGGAAACTCAACTGCGGGAACTGAGAAGATGCCTGTTGAGGTTAGACATGAAAGTCTGAAGATTGTAGGTTTTGGGGAAGATAGACGCAGGGAGCTTGTTCCAATCACGGGAGGTCATGGGGACAAAGGAAGAATGAAATTGATTTGTTCTGTTAGTCGTGATCTGAACAGCATAGGGATGCTGGGAAGATGCCTCTCTTGTGTTCCGTGAATATGTTGCATTGGGTGGGATAATTGATTTTAATTCGGCAGAGCATTGACCATGGTAATACCTGTAGAAGAGAGATAGTGATAAATGTGAATATTGATAATCTCAAAAGCCAAGGAGAGTCGGTTCGGATTCCAGGCAGTTCGAAGAATATTTATTTAAAATAATTGGATTCCAGTTGGTATAAATAAATGTGCCTCGATCACACTGTATCGTTAATAATTTATACAAGTTTTTGTTTAAAGCCTGTTTGGCCTCGGATGCCGAAAGACAAAAAATAAAGAGCATTTAAAAATAATTGATTTATTAATTTTAAACAAAAACGTTGGAGCGAATTTTGAGAAAATTAAAAAAAAAAAAAAAAAAAAAAACTGAATAAGTACATCAGTAAAGTACTAGTAGTTTTTGGCCAATTTAGTTCAAAAGCTTATTTTGAGTGTCCGGGAGGGTACAGAACTTAAATATAAAATTTCAATCCGGTAGCTCAATTACTTCATGCTTAAAATCGTTACTAGCAGACAGGCCAATTTGCGGGACCCACTTTTTTTGGACTCAGGGGACCTCAAAACATGTATATCCATCTCGACATGATTGCAATACTTCCTATTATTTCATATATAGGGTAAGAGAAAGTAAAAATATAATATTGAAATCGAGATATATTCGATTCAAAAAATTCTGGTACACTTACAAGTAAAAGAGAAATTTGTGTGCTGAACCACCAGTCACATCAGTTTTTTTACCAGAAATGGACACTTTCTCCACTTTCAAAAATCGTACAATAAATTACCAACTTTTCAAATTAATATTCTTTATGAATTCTCCCATTGATCTTTTTCAATTTTAATAATTTACATAGCGCAGGCAGAAAAAGTTATAAGATTTCTCCACGGGTGGAGGACGATTTCTTTCTTTATTTATGGACTACCCTTTTATCGTGAGTGACGACCACCAAGAGCCCCATTTGAGAAGAATCAATTACCGGAATTTATCATCACTTAAACCTTGTCGTTTCAAATCCAACTTATTTTTTTTATGATTATAATAATGATAAAATTTTGGGTTGCAATTGACATTTCCAGCTTAAGATCTCCAATATTAGAAAATTTAATAGTAAAAATTGTTTTTGCTGGTGGTTTTTATATAATGAAATAAAATGGTAGTTTAAAAAAAAAAATTTAATATCTTTTGAATTTATATTTCTATTATTTTGTCCAAATGAGTATTTTCATTATTTTATAAATGACTGATGAAAAGAATAAAAAAAATCTGGTGTGACTGGCGCACAGCACACAACTTTCTCTTACCTTCGGTAATCGAAAGTTGTGTTCTGTGCTTGTCACACCAGATTTTTCGTGTCGACATATATTTAGTTCCCGACAGTACGGAACAATTGTATTCACTATGTAAAATTTATAAGTATGGGAAAATATTTATATTTTGTTACCATGGGAACCATTTCTCCTATCTTTTCTATGAAATACAAGAGTAAAGTGGTCTTCAGAAGATTTCAATCGCAAAATGAGAATATAGATTTTAAAGAGCATCTAAAAAATAATTGATTTATGAATTTAAAAAAAAATCGTTGGAGCAAATTTTGAGAAAATCGAAAAAAACTGAAAAAGTACATCAGTAAAGTACTAGTACTCTTAGGCCGATTTTGTTCAAAAGCTTGTGTCACGTCCCATGGGGGTGCCTAACTTAAATATAAAATTTCAACCTTCTAGCTCTTTTCGTTATTGAGATATTTTGTTCACAGACAGACACACAGACACACAGACAGACAGACCATGTCGCGAAAACCACTTTTTTGGATTCAGGGGACCTCAAAACGTGAAGATCCATCAAAATCTCGACATCGAATTTTTGACATGAATCCAATACTTTCTCTCTATATATATATTACATATATACATAGGTAAGAGAAAGTAATATATAGACCGAGCGATGGAAGTAGTTGGCTATGCAAAATTTGAGGACCGAATTCTGCCGATGGATTATAGCTGAGAATAGTTCCAAGAATAAGAATCCGGATCGGATCTTGGCGGACCAATATTTGGTCTAATTGTTATTTATCGAGAGAAGGCCTAGGAGGTAGACAACCAGAATGGTAAGGGATGAGAAACTACAAGGAGCATAGCTCCTCCCTCCCCCCGAGAAACACCTCTGGATCCACCCTTGATTAGAATGTAAAGCCCCGTCTACTATACTTCTGAACAAATAGAAAAAAAAAATGTCGACATCGAATTTTTGACAAGATCGCAATACTTTCTCTCTCTATATATTTCATATATAGGGCAGTGGCGGATCCAAAGGTGTTTCTCGGGGGGGGGGGGGGTAATCTGGAGTGACTGGTCGCACAGCACACATTTTTTTATTAATTTCGGTAATTTAAAGGCGCATTCTGTACTTGTTTGCCAGAATATAAATATCATTTTGAAGTATTAATTTTTAAAATTTTACATTAAAAATACATTTTTTTTTTCGAAAAAAAAAAGTATTTTTTTCAAATCTCAGGGGGGTAATTACTCTTTTTACACCCTCCCCCTTGTATCCGCCCTTGATGTAGGATAAGAGAAAGTAATAAGAAAAGCCACTGAATGGGCACAACTGAGAGTGATAGGGGAAGGAGTTTCTTTTTTCCTTTATTCTTTCATTTGTTTACCCTACTAGTTGCCTAACTCCCAGGCGTCCCTATAATTTTAAAAAATTGGTTAGATTATATTACCCATTACAAAAACGGGAGTTGTTTGATCCATCTCTCTAATTTTTGTTCATTTAAAAAAAAAAAAAAAAAAAAAATAATAATAATATTTTCTCACATGGGTGGTGGAAATTTTTTTGCATTAAATGTAAAAAATGTGCTTCAAACAATTTTAAGAACCAAATAAGAATTGGCGCTATACATTTCAAAGAGAATCTAAAAAATAATTGATTTATGAATTTCTCTCAAGATCGTTAGAAAAAAATTTCGAGAAAAGTAAAAAAAACTAAAAAAAAAATATATATCAGTCAAGTACTAGTACCCGAATTTTCTCAAACTCTAGATCAGTGGTTCCCAACCTTTTTTGACCCATCGCCCCTTTCTGGAGGTTGACTAACACCTATCGCCCCCCCTTTACATTTTCAATGTATGCCTAATTTTAATTTGAAGTAAAGTGAAATAATAAAGCAGTTTTATTATTTTAAACAATTTTATTACCGTAGGTCTATATACAGGGCCGCAGACAGACTTGACGGGCCCGGGGCTACTTAATAATACGGCCCCCACCCCAAAAAAAAAACTTAAAGTTTTTTTAGTATGTAAAAGGCTATTGTGGCCTTCATGCCAACACTTTTTTACACAGTTTTTGACACAACTTTTGAAATAGTTATAGGTATATACATAGCTTACAATATTTATTTAAATAAAGTTATATAAAATTTTTTCAAAATTTCCTAAACAAAGAGTTACAAAGTTTTAATTTATCGAGGCCAGATCTGGACAGAGGAATTCCGGGGGAATCTGGGAGTATGGAAAATTTTTTGAAAATTAGCCACTGAAATCTTTGTTTTTAGCCTTCCTGAGTCGTGTAAAAGATCAAACTTGATTTGAGCTTAAAGGGCCCGAGCCCCCTGAGGAAAAAAAAATTCAAGAAAATGATTTTTTTTAATTGAAATTTAAGATTTGAGCTAAAAGTGACGTTTCAATTCTAGATTGGAATTATCTTCAGACTATTTTATTTTTATGATAATATTTTGTCCTCTTCTATCCTGACCTTCCTCTAAATAGGAGATTTTTCTCTTTGATTTTTATATTTTTAAATTTTTAGTAAACTAATAATTTTTCTCCCTTCGAATACTCATCGCCCCCAATCGCCCCCCGCTTATTTATCGCCCCCCTGAAAACCCAAATCGCCCCCAGGTTGGGAACCACTGAATTACAAGATTCTCACTTTTTTTCCTAAATATTTATGAGTAATAAGTTTAGATTTAAAAAATTACTTTAAGAAAATAAATAGTAACTTTAATTTAATCGCAAATTTTTTAAATAATCTAATTAGGAGTGAACCACCCTAAGGCCCGGCGCACATTGAACGCAGCCGAGGCGCAGCCGAGGTAGAGTGGAAGGCGCAGCATAGGAATAGGCCTCTGTCAGGTCACCGCACATTGAACGCAGTACTGCGTTGCCTCTGTTGCAAACATGTCATTTGAAATGGAGGAAAAAATCTTAAATATTTATGAATTTAGTTTTAAAATTGTATTTTATTTATTTATTTATTTAAAAGAACTGTTGGCATTATAGAGCGGGCGCTGGAGGAATTTGAGTATGCAAAATTTGAGGACCGAATTCTGTCAATGGATTTGGGCTAAGAATAGCCCCCAGAATAAGGATCCGGATCTTGCCGGGCCAATTTTTGGTCCAATTTTTTACCCCCACCCCTCTTATTTCCATAGGAAATCAATGGAGTGCATGCTAAGATGATGTGAAGATTTGCAATTATGTTCAAATTCGAGTACTTAAAACCTCAAACAATGAAAAACTGTCTTGTCAGCAACTGAGGGGATCCTCTAGAGTCCCCTGAGAAGTACTATCTTGCCACCAGTTGTGGTGGTCCCCTCCTAACCCCTTCATCTCTTTTCTCTCTCTTTGTTATAAATTTAAATATACGGCTTTAACATCATGCCAAATTGTGGGGACCGGCAATTATGTTCATAATCCACTAGCTGGTATCCCAATCAATGAAAAATACTATCTTGCCGCCAACTGCGGTGGTCCTCTCTAACCCCTTTATCTCTTTTCTCTCTCTTTGTTATAAATTTAAATATACGGGTTTAACATCATGCCAAATTGTGGGGACCGGCAATTATGTTCATAATCCACTAGCTGGTAGCCCAATCAATGAAAAATACTATCTTTGCCGCCAACTGCGGTGGTCCTCTCTAACCCCTTTACCTCTTTTCTCTCTCTTTGTTATAAATTTAAATATACGGCTTTAACATCATGCCAAATTGTAGGGACCGGCAATTATATTCATAATCCACTAGCTGGTATCCCAATCAATGAAAATACTATCTTGCCGCCAGTTGTGGTGGTCCCCTCTAACCCCTTCACCTCTTTTCTCTCCCTTTATTATACATTTAGATGTACTGTCTTAAAACCATGCCAAATTGTGGGGACCGGCAATTATGCTCATAATCTACTACCTGGTGTATTTATAATAAAGGGAGATAAAAGAGGTGAAGAGGTTAGAGGGGACCACCACAACTGGCGGCAAGATAGTATTTTTCATTGATTGGAGCACCAGGTAGTGGATTATGAGCATAATTGCCGGTCCCCACAATTTGGCATGATGTTAAGGCCGTATATTTAAATTTATAACAAAGAGAGAGAAAAGAGGTAAAGGGGTTAGAGAGGACCACCGCAGCTGGCGGCAAGATAGTATTTTTCATTGATTGGGATACCAGCTAGTGGATTATGAACATAATTGCCGGTCCCCACAATTTGGCATGGTGTTAAAGCCGTATATTTAAATTTATAACAAAGAGAGAGAAAAGAGATGAAGGGGTTAGAGGGGACCACCACAACTGGTGGCAAGATAGTACTTCTCAGGGGACTCTAGAGGATCCCCTCAGTTGCTGACAAGACAGTTTTTTCATTGATTGAGGTTTTAAGTACTCTAATTTGACCATAATTGCAAATCTTCACATCATCTTAGTATGCACTCCATTGATTTCCTATGGGGTGGGGGTAAAAAAAAACAATTGGACCAAAAATTGGCCCGGCAAGATCCGGATCCTTATTCTGGGAGCTATTCTTAGCCCAAATCCATTGTCAGAATTCGGTCCTCAAATTTTGCATACTCAACTACCTCCAGCGCCTGGTCTATTAGGCCACCAGCCATTTTTGCCACCGCTAAATTGTATTTTATTTCAAGAAAAAAAAAATAATCATTTTAATATATTGAAATTCAATCATTGCATTTGAGAACATATTAAAATGAAATTCAATCACAAAATATTTAATTTTCGTGTTAAATTTAAATTATTAGCATAATTATTATATATATATTATCATATATTATTAGCATATTTCATGTTGAGGAGGCCAATCGAGAAGATTCAGAAGGATTCAATTTTATTTTATTTGTTTTTGTCACCATTCGTAAAATTTAGCTCTGAAGCAATCGGATCCCACCTTGAGATCATCAGATCATCCTTCAATTTTGTCCGCATGTAATCCGGGTGGGTTGTATCGTACAACACGGGAGGATCTTGGACTAATTGGATTAGTTGTTCCATACTATTAACTTATAAAAAGCTAATAAATGAAATAAAAATAAATAAAAGTTAAAGTTAAAAAGCTCGCAGAGGCGACAGAGGACGTAGGAAACTGTGTTGCTACCACAACCAGACAGAGGCTCTGCTGAGTTATTCCTATGCTACGCCTGCCCTCTGTCCAATGTGCGCTACCCTATTGAAACGCGTGTATTACAAAAAGACCCCTCTGCCTCGGCTGCGCCTCTGCTGCGTTCAATGTGCGCCGGGCCTAATCGTATTGCCAATAATAATTAAATAAGTAGAAAGAAAATAGAAGAATTAATAGATATCTACAAGATAAATATTTTTTTTTTTTAAGATGCAATTATTTTTTCACAAAAGATAGACAAGAAAATTAAACCAGAAGGTAAGGCAGGTATTTAAAATAAAAATTTTTAGAGAAAATACATTAAAATTTATTCATTTTGGGAGAGGGGAGATTACTAAAAAATACTTCCTCTCTCTATTTTGCAAATAGTAGTAAGAGAAATTAATATTTGGTTTGATATTAGAAAGATTCGGAATTAAGAAAAAAAAACCATTTTTTTCAATAAAATGAAAGTATTAATTAGGTCTACCTTTAATAAGACGGTCAGAGGGGGTGAGTTTAATTTTGACGATGTGGGATGGGTGAGTTATATAAATATTCACTTTAATATAAATTAAGCACAGAAGGCGTGCGACTTTTGACCCGTTTAAAACTCGACTGAATTTTATTTGTCTCTCTCTATAAAAAGGATAGTAATAAGAAATTACATTGCCCACGGGGCTTGGCGTAGTAGGTAGCGTGCCTACCTCCTATACCAAACGTCGCACAGTGGTCCGGATCGCTCGAAAAGCGGCCAAAAGTCGTATATCTTTTTTATTAGTCGGTATTTTTTGGTGAAAATTTTTGTACATATGCTTTTAAGTATCCCCTTTAATAATATGTTGTAAATTTTTTTTTTTTTTACAATTATAAAAGCCATAAAAAATAAAAAACTCTTTTTCATGCGTATTTTTTTTTTTTTTTAATCTCTATCATTTTTAATAAGGAGTGTTTTTTGATGAAATTTTGTATACATATATTTTTGGTTATGTCTTTTAAGATAAATCTATTATATTTTTATTATAACGATAAAAAAAAAATATTTTTTTAAAGCGAATTTTTTTTAACAAATATTTTGTTTTAAAAAATGACATGTTTTTGACATTGACACCGAGGTTTATTTTACAAACCAACAATACAATAAAATAAAAATATGATCTAATAAATACAATCAAATAAATATACAGTGTTTCGGAAACATTATTCGTCATCTTCAGGATGCTATATGATGCATTAATTTCGAAAATAAGCACCTAAATTATTTGTTAAGAATTAGAAGAAAATGTAAATGTAAATATATGGACGTCTTTTTTCTCATAGAACAAATATTATATAAATATACCACACTTGTGTGTTGAATTCACTTGAATGCCTGAGCATCTCATGTTTGGTATATACGTATTTGTTTGAGAAACTAAAAGATTTCGATTATACTAATATATGAAATATAGGGATATAGTTAGGGATGATACGATGTATAGCACACTAAAGTATGAACGAAACTGAATTTTATTTTAATATATTTTTTGTCGCAAGTCTCTTGAAGGACCTTTTGACTTTCCGGTCATATATCCTTTTTCGGTTTCCTTAGTATTGAATACAAAAGGGTATAATAATAAACAATTATTTAACTTTAGAGAAAAAGTTATAAATACTGCAATGAATTTGGGGTTTTCCAAACGCAGACAGGTAAAAAAGCACCTGAATATCCTGTATTATTTTTCCTATAGCCTATATGTTGTTTATTTAATATAATTGATATTAAAAAATATATTTCATCATATATTTGCTTTTAGTTAGGTAAAATTAAAATAATTCAAGATATTAATGAAGCAATAGTCTATTCAAAATCCGCGCGCGACTGCTTTAAAGGCTTGTAATTTCCAAATAGGCAAACATATAGAAAAGTTGTTTATTAGGGCATTTTCCTTGGCTCTTTAGCTATCACCAGGTGCATTCAAATCTTTAACACCTCTAAGGAAATAAAAGATATGGACTAATATTTATATTTTTCTGATGCATTTTTACATTTTTATTATTGGTGTTAAAACAATATAAAAAATAATTTGACTAAAATAAAAAAATTATATTTTAAACTGGGATTATTGATGAATCGAAAGGTAAAATTTTAATCGGATTGGTCCATTATTTCCTCTTGAAATAATACAATGAATTTGGGCTTTTCGGAGTGGAAATTATGATGGAAAACACTTGTCTGCTTGAATATTCCTCGTTACTTTCTCAATATCTAATGTCATATTAATATAATAGGTATTAAAAAATATAGTTCTTCAAATATTTGCTTTTAATTATTTTAAATAGAAATAATTTTAGATATTAATGAAGCAAAAGTCTATTCAAAATCCGCGCGCGACTGCTTTAAAGGCTTGTAATTTCCAAATAGGCAAACATATAGAAAAGTTGTTTATTAGGGCATTTTCCTTGGCTCTTTAGCTATCACCAGGTGCATTCAAATCTTTAACACCTCTAAGGAAAAAAAAGATATGAACTAATATTTATATTTTTCTGATGCATTTTTACATTTTTATTATTGGTGTTAAAACAATATAAAAATATATATAAACTAAAAGAAAAAAATTTGTCTTTAAACTAGAGATATTGATGAATTAAGAAAAAAAATTTTGATTAAATTGGTCCATTATTTCCCATAAAAAAAATTCTTGAATTTATGCTAAAAAATGGTTAAAAATCTCTCCGTAATTTGGTCAACTTTGCGCGCCTATAACTGTGAAATGGGTTCACTATTTTAAAAAAAATTTACGGCTTTGAGTTAGCCAAATATTCAAGTTTAATATCCTAGAATATCATTCTATTTGGTTGACTTTCATTTTTTTTTTGGTTTGGCCGCTTTTCGAGCGATCCGGACCACTGTGCGTCGCGGGTTCGGACCCAGGCAGTCCGATGATTTTATTTAAGCCATTTGGATACCAGATGGCTTAAATAGAAATGCCTGAACCCACAATAGATTAATATATATTACAACGGTTATCGTCAAAGTCTTAAATGGCCTAAGTTGCCGAAAAGACTGTGTGAATGTGTGTGTGAGTGTGAGTGTGAATGAGAAAAAAGTGTGAATGTTTTAATGTTATTATGACGTATTGTTTGGGCTCTTTATCAATATGACATGGCCAGGTGTTCTCTTTTCCTGGAGGCCATCATATTTTATTACAATTTACCCTAATTCTTATTTATATATTTAGGGTCTTTTTCAGCATCAGAGGCCTTTGTTCCTATTTTTCTAAAAATTGCATAGAACGAGAAGCACTATAACTTTTTAATGAAATATTAAACAATTAGATTAATGAATTGGGAGACTTTACAGCCAAGGAATTAAATAAAAAACTTTATTCAATTGTTAAGCGTCGACGTTTCGGTCGACCTTCCTCAGGACGATTAATTGTTAGAATACAAGATTAACTGTTAGATCTGTTAGAACAAGATTACTGTTAATCTTGTATTCTAACAATAAATCGTCCTGAGGAAGGTCGACCGAAACGTCGACGGTTAACAATTAAATAAAAGTTTTTTATTTGATTCCTTGGCTGTAGTCTCCTATACCCAATTAAAAGTCTACAGCCACTTTTCATCACTAATTAGATTAATTCACTATTTTTTCTCATTCACACAGTCTTTTCGGCAACTTAGGCCATATTTGGTATCCAAATGGCTTAAATAAAATCATCGGACTGCCTGGGATCCGAACCCGCGACTTTTGGTATATGAGGTTAGCACGCTAACCTCTACACCAAGCCCCGAGGGCTATTTAGATTAATGATGGATGCAGCCAATAATAAAAAAAAGCATCTGTTTTGTTAAAACTCTTTATTCCGGAACGTTTCGGTTATGATCTACATGTCTCTATTGTATTAGAGATTTTGTCTTTAAAATTTTAATACAGTTTATATGTATTTAGTCGATTTTAAAATTTCTTTTGTATGTCAATAATATAAAGATACTTTTGAAGGGCTGATGATGGCTTTGTAGATCCGAAACGTTACGAAATAATGGGTGTTATTTATGTTTTTTATTATTGACTGCATCCTTTTATCATTATTCTAATTCCATAAGAGTCACAACTTGTTATATTACAATTGTTGGAGAAATGCTGGGTTGATAAGATAAAAGGTCTTTATCATAAAAATTGAAAATATCTGTGAGGGTGAAATTGCTTGTCGAATGGTTCATGGTGATATATGCCATTCAAATATTTTCAACCTTTTTTTGAGAAAGACATATCATTGATGATGGCATTACATTAATTCGAAATGTTTGCACTGTAAAGGTGATCTAATTAAAAGTTGGCTTGGATTTTATGAGGTGATGCTCCTCCTCAGCCACCCGGCCCACTCCTTTCGGCAGATCCCGGGTTACCCAGTCAGAGCAATTCTCATTTTTTAAGGCACTTAAGCCAACTTTATGCCTGTGGGGTAAGATTTTCTCCCACTTTCCTACGTCGGCAATGTTTGGATTAGTTACGGCAAGCTGGATTCGAACCCTAGTCGAGTTGAGACTTGGGACTTTGTAATCCACAGCTTAGCCACTTGCCTCCAAAAAAAAAGCTGGCTAGAAAAACATTTTAAATCTAAGGAAAAAACAGGAGAATAAAAACCAGCATTGAATGGACTCCTTTCGATTATCGAAGGTAAGAGAAAGTTGTGTGCTGTGCGACCAGTCACACCAGATTCTTAAACTTTGATCTCATGGACTCATATTTATTATATCTGAAAAGGTCTTTAATTTCCCAAATCAAATGAAAAATGTTTCACTTTTTCAAATATTGAACAAGAAGGCAAAGCCGGGATCCCACCCTATCAAATCCACTTTTTTTTTTTTTTTTTTTTTTTTTTTTTTTTTTTTTTTTTTAAACATTCACACTTTTTTCTCATTCACACTCATATTCACACACACATTCATACAGTCTTTTCGGCAACTTAGGCCATTTAAGACTTTGACGATAACCGTTGTAGAGAATATATCTATTGTGGGGTCAGGCATTTCTATTTAAGCCATCTGGTATCCAAATGGCTTAAATAAAATCATCGGACTGCCTGGGTCCGAACCCGCGACGTTTGGTATAGGAGGTAGCCGTGCTACCTACTACGCCAAACCCGGGGGCTCAAATCCACTTAATAGTTATCCATGATTTAGCAATAACATTAAGATAGATTACGAAAATGTGTTTTCTAAGTTAAGTATTTTATCACTCTTGCTAATGATATCAATTCCTGATAAAATTATAAAAATATATAGCTTGTAATAATAGTAATTAATATAATTAAATTAATAATAAATAACCATTAATTTTAATGGTAGCTCACTGGGAAGTATTTTAAATGATGACCACAAGAAAGAAATTTACGATAAATTTCCACAGCACGTACTATGGCATCCAAGAGGAATCCGATGGATGTGTGTGGAGCGGAGGAAGTTCAGCTACTTTTTTTTGGAATTGGTGCATAAGGTCCGACGACCTATAATGACCAGTCGTCACATTCAGCCAGGAAGAATATAGTAAAAAAAAAAAGGAGAAACATAGAAGGGGAACTCAACTGCGGGAACTGAGAAGATGCTGAGATTTGACTTGAAAATCTGAAGATTGTAGGTTTTGGGGAGCTTGTTCCAATCCCGGGAGGTCACGGGGACAAAGGACAGACTGGAATTGACTAGTTCTATTAGTCGTAAGTTGGGCTGCATAGGGATGCTGGGTTGATGCCTCCCTTGTGTTCCGTGTATATGTTGCATTGGGTGGAATAATTGATTGAATCTACTAGCATTTAATGATGGCGCCTTCCCAAAGTTCTCAGAAACGCAGACCCAAAGATTTAAAGAAATAACGTAATATATACCTTTATAACGAATATAAGCCGAGTATAAAATTTATTCAATTTAATATTTATTAAATCGTCTGAGATCCGTGACTCAGAGAGGACATTAGTTTCTCCTGTCTAGGGTCCGGGGTTCGACTCCTGCGGCACCCTATCTTGTCGGATATTTGAATTAATAGATATTATTGATAAAAAAAAACCTCAAGCAGTATCCAAATAACATGTAACTGAGGAAAGAAAGTTGGATGTGGCGTAAATGAGAATGGTGCGATGGGCTTTGGGTAAAATAAAAATGAACAGAATAAGGAATGAAAAGATTCGAGGAATGGAAGGGATGATGGAAGCATTCCTATACCAAACGTCGCGGGTTCGGACCCAGGCAGTCCGATGATTTTATTTAAGCCATTTGGATACCAGATGGCTTAAATAGAAATGCCTGAACCCACAATATATATATTAATTACAACTGTTATCGTCTAAAGTCTTAAAAGACTGTGTGAATGTGTGTGGTGTGAATGTTTTTTATTAATAAAAAAAAAAATGATGGAGACATCAAAAAAGGTTGGGTTACCAAATGTTTTTGACTTGTATTATGTACAAAGGCAAACATACAGCTTAGTTTACATTAAAATAATTTTCACTTTCTTTATTTAAAGTGAAACTTTATTTTTATCGACACAAATTTTTTCGCTCTTCTATCAGCATGTCTCGTTACATGTCGTGACGTCAAGCCGTAACGTCACCAACGACTCGAATCTAGGTTTCTTTGCATAGACTCCGAAACTACTGGTCCGATTTTCATGGTGCTTGTTTTAATGGGTAGAAAATTATCAAGGGTGGTTTTAGGATATCATTATATCAAATTAGAGGTAGGGAACCCCCTATATCAGGGGTTCACAAATCACTCACCCGATTTGAATAAAATTTAAAATGACGTTTCTCTATGGCAGTGGCTTCCAAACCTTAATGTTACCACGCCTCCCTTAAACAATATTTAATCGTATGACGCCCCCCCCCCCCATTTTATAAAAATAATACAAAAAACAAACATTTTTAATGCTAAAATATATAAATTTATATAAAAATATTTTTTTTAATTTATTCTTATTTATATTAAAACTAGCAATAATATGGAAAATTGGTCCTGGCGGCCAATATTCGCCCCTCCCCTAAGACTAGTCCGCGCCTCACAGTTCGGAAAACACTGGTATAAGGGTAGATTTATGGCTGGTGGACTTGGTATCAGGAATGAAAGTTAGAAAAAAATGCAACCAGAATTTTTTCTTTAAAAATATATTTTAACTTCCTACGTTTCGACCTTGGTCAAAGCCATCTTCGAATGACCACTAATAGCTCCGAGGATGGCTTTGACCAAAGCCGAAACGTAAGAAGTTAAAAATATATTTTTAAAGAAAAAATTCTGGCTTCGTTTTTATAACTCTCATTCTGAAGAAAAATATTTTTCTCAAATTTTTTTCTCACGCCCTAGGGGGTGCCTAACTTAAATATAAAATTTCAACCTCCTCAGCTCAATTTCTTCATGCTTTAAATTGAACCCAAACAGACACATAGACAATGTGGCGAAAACCAATTTTTTGAATTCAGGGGACCTCCAAAACGTGTATATCTATCAAAGTCTCGACATTGAATTTTTGACATGAATCCAATACTTTCTCTCTATATATATGTATATTAACTTATACATATAGGTAAGAGAAAGTAAAAATGCACAAATCCGAATTGAGATTAGTTCCATAATACAAAAAGATGCGGTAACTCACCCCAGTAAAACTATAAGTGGACTAATCATATATTATTTTTTTAACTAATGAAAAAAATCCCTACAAAATTCTGCACGGGATTCGATGGGTTCCTAAGTTACCCAGTGTTATTATTATCTCTATATGAGAGTTTCCGAAATCTTCAAAAATTAATTCCGCCCCCAGTAATAAGAAATTTTAGAATGAAATTAAAATGTCTCTATCCGACCCTTAGTAAAAGTATTAAAAAACATTAATATCTTTGTGCATTATAGGGGATGGGGGCATTAACCCCTCTGGTTAATGCCTTCATACCTCTCCCCCCCTCTTAAGGCAGGGCCGGAATTAGGGGGGGCAAAATTTAATTATCCGCCCGCTCATAATTTTCTATACAAAACTCATATCATTTTACCTTTTTTTTTAGTAAATATTTCTTTAATTGCTGCCCCCTGATATCTGCCGCCCGGGGCACACGCACCCACTGCCCCCCCCCCCCCTAGATCCGGCCCTGCTTTAAGGAAACGCGAATCTTCACCGCGAAATTACTCCTCAAAATAATTTGAATACATTTATAAATAATTATTTCAATTATTATTTTGAAATTATTTTATTTTAATTTTCAACTCTTAATCCACCCCTGTGTAAAAGAAAAGTAGATTAAGGAAATTTGATTAACAAAAATATAGGCCTAATAGATAAATAATGGTGACTTAAGAAAAGATAAAAAAAATGCCCTCAGGCTTGATGTAGTTAAAAAATTATTATTTTTTTTTTTCAATGACACCTACACTCCCCCTCCCCCTTTCAACAGCTTATATTCTCCCTCTACCCTTAGTGAAATACAAAATATTTAATTTCATATTCAAAAGAATCGTTTATCGCAGTCAAATTATTTGTTTCTATCATTTTTTTTTTCAACGATAAAATGCATAATAATTACCTTTAATAAGACGCTCAAGAGGGTGTGTTGGCTGACGGTGTGGCCACTTGGGTTACACCATATTAATTGTTCACTTTGATTCACTTTAAACCCACAAATAAAAAAAAAAAAACTAGAGGAACTCGCCGCCTGCCGCGCGGCCACACACTCGACTGAACGAGAATCTCGACTCTCTCTGTTTGTATAGGAATAAATAGATAAAAATAACTAATTCCCTTTTTATTAAAAGTAAAAAATACCTTTTGCTCTAATCTAACTTTATTTATAACTGGAAAATAATGTCAACAAGTGATTTGGAATATTCCAAGGCCTTTCTTAAATAATCGGGCCACTTCATCCCCCTAATCAAATAATAATCA